>OU744723.1:23549454-23816359 GCA_916613615.1 Steromphala cineraria | reverse complement strand
TTTTGTTTAAAAAGGACTTTGATTATTTTGACATCCCTAGCAAATCATAAACAAAATGCTCGTGATGATTTTAGCTTCTCATTCAAAACGGCAAAATCGTAACGACCTCCTTAAAGTAAAGAGCAAGTACAAGAAAAGGTTCTACTTTTTGTATCGACATTTATTCCAAGAAATCCAGAGATATTCCCAAAAGTTAAAAAACGCTCCATCCCATACAGGCTTGTGATACCTTAAAAGATAAACTTTCACAAGTACGTAGTATAAAAAGTAAAAGGCAAAGCCGAAGTATTAAACAAATAATAAGTAAAGCTAAATTTGATCAGTCAAGCCAAATTGACAAATTAATAAGCAGGTGTGGCAGACCAAATTGTGGTACTTGAAGGGGAATATATTGAAATTTGGAATTTTATCCCCAGCACATCTTCCTATATGTCCACTCAGTGTAATGTAGCGGCAGGACGGGTTCCTGATTTGCTGCTTATGGACCCTCACTCTTGATCTAAGTGTGTCCCCCGTTTGTCTTACTAATCTTCGCCATTTTATTATGTACTGCTCTTGTGCCCGGAATTGTAATAAAAGTCGCAAATTGTAATACCTGCCGTGAATTGTAATAAAATTTGCCTCACATTGAAATAACTCAAAGTCTACCGCAAATTTTAATAAATCTTGCCTCAAATTGTAATACCTAAACTTAGATAAGTCAGAAAAGATTCTACATCAGTGTTAACACGAAAACTAGACTAGAATTTAATACGTTTGGTTCAAACTATCTCAAATCATCACAACAATTTCAATTTTATCTACAAAGTCCTTTCAATATGAGTCAACTGTTTCGAATGTTCAGTCTTGCACTCAATTGTAATTAAGTCAAAAAATCTATTTTTTCATCAACAATGTGATGAAACTGCTTTTGTAGCCTATATTCATTTCAAATAATCGTTACTTTATGACAGTTGAATTGTTAGAGGTCAGGTTTATTATAATTTGAGTCAAGTGTTTGGAAAAGCTTACATGCCCTGAATTGTTATATTTTTTTAAAATCAATGGTTTTTTTTTCAGAAATATGACTCACACTATTCTTAAAGCCTATACACATTTTAAATATTCCAAAACAATTAAAACATTTCGATTTCCATTCAGTTTAATTGATAGGAGTCGGCTTTATTACAGTTTGAGTCAAGTGTTTCGAAAAAACTAACTTACCCTGAATTGTAATAAAATTCATAAAAATCTGTTTTTAAAGAAATATGACTGAAATTGTGTGAATAGCCTTAATTCGTTAAAACTAGTCTTATTAAAATGAAAAAAGTTAGATTCCATACAGTTTTATTGACATAAGTCGGGTTTATTACAATTTGAGTCAGGTGTTTCAAAAATACTAACTTGTCCTGAATTGTAAAAAAATCGCAAAAATCAATTTTTTTATCAAAAATATGGTTGAAACTGTTTTAATAGCCTAAATACATTACAATTATTCCTAAAAAATAAAAAAAATCGATTCAATAAAGTTTGCTTGATATAAGGCCAGTTTATTGCAATTTGAGTCAAGTGTTTCAAACATGCTAACAGTCGTTTCGCTGACTGCAGGTCATCCAACGCTATTTAATTTAAAACATGCAATAACCAGGTGGAACGAAGCTCAGGAACTTGTGTGCTGTTTTCGCCGAAAGGGCATTATTTGATTTCCTTGCTATTTATAGCACTACGACTGTCTTAAAAGATTGATATCAGAGGGTTTGTTGGAGAATAGCGCGGAATAACGTTCATCACATTCATGGTTCCATGGATTAAAATGTCTTTGTATAAATTCATTTCTACAGTAAAAAGCTTGTTATTATAAATAAACTATAATAGTTAATAGCATTAAAGCTTGAAAAGAATTTGTCATATTCAGCCACAAAAAACACAAAGACAAGCTTTTAATACAAACTTTTGTTGAGTACAGTGGTGTATTGGCCATGTTGGCCTCCCATGCTAGAGACCCGTGTTCGGATCCCAGTGGAGACACCAACAGAAATTTGAGACTTGGGTCTCATCCTGTGTTGTGTCCCTTGGCAAGGAACTTCATCCACATTACACTCAGTCAACCCAGCTGTTAATATAGGTACATGAAAACTGGATGTATTGACCTACGTGGTCATGATTAGCTCTTGGTACACTCCTGAGGGGTAAAAATGGTAATAAAAGTTTTGCCTACATACCCAAAGTGGCAAATATTTACCCCTGTGTACACTGTTAACTAAATGGAATTCAGGAATATTAATATAGGAGAGTGGGTTTCAGTCATGCTATCATGGGCGATGTTAACACTTGAACTAACCAGGAACCAGCTTCCATACATTTGTTCGCATTACACTGTGTTTGTCTGAATTTTCATTTTCCCCTTTAAATATATATCTACATTATAATAGGCGGTTTTTGTCTGTTTTCAATCAAGTTCTTTGTTTAAAAACTTTAAGGCAGTCTTGAGTTCAGAAAGAACGAAAGTTATTGGGATGCTCTCGAGCGCTGGAAAACAATGGTAAAACAAGAAAAGCAGTATCCGCATTTATCTGCCTCTTCTTGAACTTAAGAACTATGTAATATTAATAGTAAGATATCTAAGTACTGTAACCCAGATTATCTTTATACCTGTGCCAACTACATGGTTATCTCCCTATGAATGTCGCTGTGCTATTGGTTGTCAGTCTCGCTTCTAGACTAGTCTTGAGTTTCTGTGTGAGAAATAACTCTCTAACACTAACTAATTTGATTCATAGCTTTATGTCAATGGAGTGTGCACACAGAACACTCGTATAGACCCTCAAGAGGTTGTTATGTACACATTGCGAGCCGGGTTACTCACGTTATCTCGGGTATAATGTACGAGTGACATTGCGGGTTGAGTGGGTGACAAGATTAGTCCACATCGAAACTATTTAATTAGATAATTCACTCGGTGAAGTAGGCCTATGTCGTTTTCCTGACAGATCCCAAACCGAAAGTAGAAACTGCCCACTTTTACATTAGCTTTATCTATGTCTACCAATAACTATGGCCGATTCATTTTAAATGAAATTAAGGTTACAAATAATTAAACGACACACCTTACTGCCGTGTTGGCGACCAAGAAATGTTGACAGCAGGACTAGATCCTCTACTAAAGAAGGCTTCGTCCTTTTCACTGAAATATCCCACAATGCATTGCTTTGCAACACTAAAGCGCTGAACTTAATGCAATCATCGATTTTGGTAACATGGAGAGATACTCAGAAACACTAGACATGAAGACTTTTGTTTGTTGAGGTGAGGATACTTACCATATTGAAAAGTCTCAGTTTAGTGGCGATCACAATAACTTCCACAATGTTTCCTTCAGACCCAGACTTGGTGAACTACTTGGTATTTCAACCTAGTCCGTTTTACACTTTTAAGGACTTTCAAAATAATAAGTGTCTCAAAAGTTATGACCATTTTGTTTTGTCGATGGGTTCGTGACGTTTATTCCGTGGACTTTATGTTAACAAGGCGAGAGTCATGCATTCATTCTTAGAAGTTATAAGACCCAAGTTTGACACCCTGGATAATCACAGACAAATCTAAGGTAATCTCAGCTCATTGTGACTGTAAGGCAGGTTTGGGAGAAGCTAATCTCATGCTGCTTATGTTTTGTTTTATGTGGAGGCAACAGTTTGTATGAGGAAATGAGTACAGTAACTCAGAAACCTGCTTATTGAAAGCTGCCTACCTCAAAGACAAGTGTGTTATATGTAGAACTACGTGAGACTTAAGATCCGTAAGGTACCACATTCGGTAACTTTTCGAGTAGTTTCAGAGTTATAATCCGGAAACTAACCATACCCTTCAAAATTACAAAGTCAAGATGTTGGAAACTAACTCAATAAATTTGAAAAGAAGTTGAAACCCCCAAGAGGCACATATACATCATAGGAAGAGTATGTATACCAAATCTGGTGAAGATTGATTAAGTAGTTTCAGAGTTATGCATATGGAGAAGCACACGGTTCATATGTTTAATCTCTTATCGGATATTTATGAGGACTGCTGTAAAATACTATAAGAGGCACTAGCATGTTTTAGGGGGAAGGTAAGGTGATG
Source organism: Steromphala cineraria (assembly GCA_916613615.1). Lineage (NCBI taxonomy): Eukaryota > Metazoa > Mollusca > Gastropoda > Trochida > Trochidae > Steromphala > Steromphala cineraria. The sequence goes on along the minus strand of OU744723.1, from coordinate 23,812,261 downwards.
TCAGGAAAATGAAAATAAATGGTTCTAATTGAAAGACAACATATTTAAACTAAATGAAGCAGTTCTAAATCAGATATATAATGTTAAGTTCAGTCATTTCAATTTTGTTTTCTTACCAAATTGAATTAAAGGTGTTCACACAAAAATGGCAGCCAATCGACTTTTTTTTAATCTTTATAATTTGTTCTCTGTTTATTGATGATGGTTTTTTTGTGTAACGATATTTTTAACATTTAACATTAAAGTACAGTTATGAGTGAAATTTTGAAAAATAAATGAAAAAAAAGTGTAACTGCCCCTTTAATGCCTTTAAGGATGAGTTTTCCGCGCCAATCACGAAGCTGCCACTTTCGAACACGCCTTGTTCAGATTAATCGGTTATGTCGATGTTGACGTGTCAACGTTGCAATTGGGCCACAATAAGGTCGACAGGCCAACACAGATATTTGAAGGCAAATTATATATTATTCTCACCCTGCAGCTCAAGTAACAAATCATGTTGCACATCAAGTCTAAGCAAATCGATAATCGAATTTCCATAATTTGTTCTCTGACTATGGGTGGTTGGTTTGTGTAATGATATTTTTGAAACTATAAAAATAATTCATTTAGCGAACAATTATCTGTGAAATATTGAAAATATGACTTTTGAAAATGACATGCTACTTCCCTACTTTAGTAGCTCATCCTATACGTGCTTGTAGAAAGAAATGTCCAAAGGACTCAGTCGTTTTGTTGATAGTACATTTCTACCTTACCTTTAGGCGTATGTACTCCTAGTTGCCAGGTTATAAGTCAACAACCAGTTCCATAGAGCTTAAAATGCTCATTCAATAAATAGATGCCCATTTAACTAGGAAAGTGATAAAGCTTGTCATACATTTGTTCTTGATTTGTGTTTTTAAACCAAAATCTTATGAGATACCCTTTTGTTACAATGAAGTGAAGCTTTGAAGGAAAGATTTATCGTGTTGACCTTTTAACCACACTGTTAGAAATGGGAAGGTTTATACTTTCAAACAAACGATTTCCAGAGTTGTCTTAAAGGGTGTGACACTTTTCGGATATATTATTAACTTTGCTATTCTAATATTGCCATTCATTAACGTTATTGCTTATAGAGACATGTATATTGGATATGACATACTTCAATTTTTTATTAAGTTGTGTTTTACGTACATTCGAATTCGAGGCGAATTTAAATAAATGAATTTGAATACATAAAAATACAAAAGTACAACTGTGTCTGTTTTCTTGTGAATATACTACTCAAACAAAGAAACGCATGGGTGAAAACAGATTCAATTATTTAATAATATGAATGGTGACCAGAGTTTGAAAAGCATTTTTGAACATGTACTGTCAAATGTAAACCACGTGTCAAAAGGTCACGATCACTGAACAGTCAATATCTTGAACGACCTCAATAAGGGTCATTTTTACCTTGACATCGGCGTCCCAAAGAATCCCTGTTAGAATGTCTTTAAATGTTCTGATTTTCTTCCCAAAACCTCCCTAGCATATTACATAAGTAACCAAGAGAGAAAGTCGAATCCAAGATGGGATTGGTCATTCAAACTTCCAAAGTCGTCATAACCCAGCAAAATTAAGTGTTATTCAATCAAATTATTGCCAACGCCTTATCAATGTACCTAGAAACACATTGGATAATGTTGCAATCCCTGTTTGTACTTACAGCTCTCGAACTGGTTAAGGACATCGTTCTGATGAACTTCAGTTTGTGGAGCCATGATCTTGCTTCAAAATTCACAAATGTCACTTGATTTCTAAACCCCCGGTTTTGATTAAAAATGTTTGTTATTATTTGTATGCAACTGAAAACGCATTCATCTTTCAATTTCAAAGCAATGCAGTCTTAATTGAATCCCTGAAATGACAAATGTTTTAAGCTGGAAAATGGTTGTAGAAAATGTTAATCACAGACACACTGCTTAGATGTAAGCGTCTGATTCAATTAACAAACGCTTAATTGAAAAACATTGGCAATGCTTTTAATATTCGAGCAGTATATACGATACATGTATATTAACAATATAAGAATATGCCATATCACCTTGGTTTCCTTTATAACCCTTAAGATGAATATCTTGAATTCTGATTGGTCAAGAGAAAATGCATACGACTGCTAAATCCCATAAAATCTATCAGTGTCGTAACAAACAGCTCATACAGATGACCCAGCTTGACCTTGAAAGGAATGCGGAAGTAACATGGCCGCTCAACTGGAAATGCCAGAGTCACAATTTACAGTCACAGACATCACTAAGTTGGATTTAAACTTGGCTTATTGTAAAGTGTGTCTGCGCCATTAAATCGATCCATGTAATACATATATTTTTAATTTATTCTTTTATTTATCAATAACCTAAATTTATACATTGCTGGTTGCTTGATAAGTGATGGTAACGTCATACATCATTATTTATGTTTCAGACTGAGGAGAGTTTGTAACGATAGTTTTGATTCACTGCATCTAGTCGAAAATGAGTAACTCGTGAAGTCATGAAGAGTCTTTGCGTGAATTCGTCACGCAGTGTCTTAATCAGGCTGACGTATTTTAGTGCAAATATCATGTCATTTGAGTTTCGTTTAGACTTCCATAAAGTAACTCCAGGGGTAAAAATCACGAACTGTCCATGTACAAGATTCTCAAACCATATTTTGGGATCGTCTCATCACTGGTCCTGAATTTCCTTATTTAGCATTGTTCGATAGACAGATGGGATCATATATGTGAATTTCTGAGTTTCTTGAACTTTGATTTAAATAATCCCTATAATTTTTTTAGGAAAATAATATGCACTCTAACATTGCCTTAGTGAAAATAACACATATGACTCAAACATAAAGTTGTTGATCACTTATGAAAAATGATGTAGAGAAAAAAATTGTCTTTGATTTTTTGACCCCTGACAACAGATTTGTTACGGTTATCTGTTAGGTAAGACATACAAATATGTTAACGCAGATTGAATCTTCCTGTATGTAGTGGAATATCATTATTATTCGTTTCGTTATGGCTATGCTAGGATGCATCAAATACATTTCAAATAACATGATATTTGCACTAGAATACGCAGGTACAGAGCTGTATACACCTGGGGTTTTGTTATGCGAGGGCATACTAAGTGATACATAACAATATTTAATTTATAGAAGTGGTTGAAATACAACATTAATCTATGGGAATGTATTAATCCTGTATTTACATTTATTTGGTGAATAACATACAATGTACATGTATGGTCTTTAAAGATGTGACGTAATTGTTAACATCGTGAAAAGAATAATATTGTTAAAATATTGCCTTGATAATTGCATTCATAGAATAAATGTCATTAACACAGTTTTTGGAAATATAGATAATAGAAAATGTAATAAGTCTTGTCGAAATCATGTTCAAGTAGAAAATGATCATTCTCATCACTTGTATTAACAACACAATATATGACATATCTATCTCATAAAGTCACTGAAATACCTTCAAAGATAATCTATTCAATTTGCAGTAATAAGTTTCCTTTCTTACACCATTTAATTGCAATCAATGCGTGAGGAGAGTCGTGTTTTTGTTACAGAATATGAGTTATTTATTTGGTAAAATGTTCTAATTATCCACAAATCATGAACTGTGCAGAAGTGGAGAAGTGCATGTTTACTTGTGTGGTGTCAATGCAACGTACTTCCACTTGAGTTACAATAATACATAACTATTTACAATTATTAACAAGGAAGATAATCAAAAGTAGTGTCAATGTGAAAATAATAGAAATCTGTTACATAGAGATTACAATTCGACCATGTTTGATAGCGAAATTGTGCCTAGCTCGTCACAGTGTTGTTACTACTCACAATAACCGTGTATATGGTAGATTTAACCGTGTAATAAACCAATCAAATACAAGCATAGCACATGTCATCTAGAATTTCTTTTTCTCCTGCATACTAATCACTGAGATTGACAGTTGATCCTAGGACTGCCTAGACCTGTTTTATGTAATATAAACACAGTCACTATAGTGTTCAACTAGGTTGGTATCTTATCGGGTGAATCTTGTCAATCAGCTATCCAGGCTTTCAATAGGGCTTTCACAATGAAACTTAACTGACCCCGAGATTCTCTGAGAAACCTATATGAATTATGAATATGACAAATAATTGATTTCATTATCTCTTTTATTACCAAACAATATTTAAAAAAGGAAGGGTTATCTATAACAGGCATGACTTGCTTTCAAAGATAAACATATTCTTAAATGGAGTATATTACAAACTGTTGATGAGCAAGATTACACTTTTGTAAGAATCTGCATTTCAAAAACCTTCTTTCAGCTCAGCATGTTGTGTGTATTCCTATATACATCTGTACACTGGTATCAGGTTCACAACAGATTACAAAACAAGCAATGATAATATGTATACAAGAAATGCAAATCAGTATAAGGAAGAACATTTTAAAATACTATTTACAACAGTTTGGATCAGATATAATAATTGCATACACTTTGTGGTTCTTGTTCTATTCTGTCATCAAAGAAATCTCAAAAACTGCCAGTTACTATCATGTGCAATCCACACTAACTCAATGTCTACTTTAAAATCTTCAATAGCTTCTTCTTTCCCAAACTTTAACACTATAAACATTGCATCTGATCCAAAAGAGATAATGATTATATATTTTAAAATATCATAGAGCAAGTTGTGAATAGTTGAATCGTTTATAAACTTGCAGTCCTTCTGTATCTAAAAACCCTGTTTTCAGCATTAGCGTTAAATATTTATGTTTGTTATCACAGATACCTTTGTACTTAAAGGCGATAAAAACGACAGAAAAAGATGAAAAAATGAAAGAAAAAGTATGTCAGACAAAAATGGAACAAAAAACGATTTACAACAGATTGAAATAAGAAATATTCATTCCATTCGCTTGATGGTTCTAATTCCCTCTCTAAGTGTGTTCCAAAACACTTCCTCCCCATACAAGTCAGTGTTGTACTCCAGGTAACTGTTGTTTGTCATCATCATTGCCAGATCCTTGGGCAGCTGCTTTACATCAACCTCCTCCAGTAGAATCACCAGGAGGTTGCTCAGTTTCCTGGAGATCCCGTGAACTCTTGCCATGTGGAACTCGTAGATGCACCACTCACTCTTCAAAAAGGCTGGCGTCAACACAATTACCGTTTTCCGGCTGTTTTGGATAGCGTTGATGATGTTTTCTGTAATGATGTCACCAGGGAGGAAATCTCTGCTGTGGATGCAAACATGCATTCCTGAGCTGTCTTCAAGCTTGGTACGGAGGTTTTTAATGACGAACATGCGATCTTTATCAGCATATGAAATGAATGCATCATATTTGTATATTTCAAGATCATCTTCATCAGTTAAAAGTTGGTATCTGTTCCTTCCAACATAATAGAGATATCTGAGCTTCCATCTGTGTCGGTACACAACTATCCCAGAAACAAACAGCAGCAAAACACATGTCCCAGATACAGACGATGCTACCAACACAAGATCAGATTTACAGCTTTTATGTAAACTGGACAAGATTTGATCTAGAAACTGCAGTTTAATGCTGCTCCCGTTTGTCAATGAGCACTTCTGACTGTCCATTTTCTGTACATGTTTTGATTTTCTAATCCATTCAAGGAACTCCAAAGTGTCACAGGAACAAGACAAAGGGTTGTCATCCATGATGATTGTTAGATTTGGAAGGAGTTTCATCTGCTCCATGACACTTTGTGGAAGTTTGTTTAACTTATTGTTCCTCAAATTTAATTCCTTCAGAGCTCTCATATGAAATATGTCAACATTTAAATTTGTCAGGAAGTTTCCACTGATGTTAAGGAACTGAACTTTGTTTGCCGCCATGAAAAAAGTTTCTGGTAGAAAAGTGATTTTGTTATCAGAAAGATCTAAAATCTCTAATTTGTCAAATTGTTTCAAAAGATCACCTGATTTATCTTCTGCAATAGACTTACCAAGATCATTATGGGAGATATTGAGCTTCCTCAATTTATTTGAATCCATGAACAATGTGTTGCTGACCATAGAAATCCTATTTTGTGAAATATCTATATCTTCAACATTTCCAAAACCAATTAAAGGTCCAGTCACCCATTCAATCAGATTATCGCTGAAGTCAAGTGTTATTATTTTGTTGTGTACTGGAATGAAGGTGAGTTTCTTCACGTCAGCCCTAAGGAACGCTCCACCGTATCTGATGACTTCAATTGACGGCATTACAAACATTGTTGGAGGTATCACAGTTTTGCGCCAGTGACCGTAATGTCCATTACTTGGGAACCATGTAACAAAACCAGTCAAATCGATGACCCTCAAGAACTTTAAATGTAACAAACCAGTGAAGTTGGCAGCTGAAAATCTTCCAATCATGCTATAACGAGCGCTCAAGACTTCAATAGTTGTTGGCAACAAAGAAATGCATGCTTTCCCTATATAAAAAAATGCGTTTCCGTCCAAATAAAATTCCTTCAGGGCTGTGTTTTGAAGAAAACTGCAATAAAGGCCTTCAAGTGGGACAATCAGTGGATTAAGAGAAACTATATAATTCATTTGAAGCGTCTCCAGAGTGTTGTTTTTGAGCCAGAATGCAACTTTGACAATCTGAGCTAGTCCTAGATAAATATTTCCCGACAGATCAAGGTATGCAAGATTTCTAAAAATGATTTCATGGGATTTTTCAATTGATGTCATTCCGTTTCTTTTTAAACTAAGGTGATACAGATTGACCATTCCCTCGAATGCTGATATCTTCAGTTTTCTCATGTAGTTATAGTCGAAGAGAAGTGTTGTGATGTTCCGGGGTTCAGGCAAGGAAATGTCGGTCAGTCCTCTGTTGGAACAATTCACCAAATCTCCTCCATATTGTTGGTCAGGAAGTCGGGTGCAAGGGAGGCTATTCATTGAAAAGTTAGGTAATTGCAGACCACTACAGAGTACTGGTAAAAGTAAACTGGTAAGTACTGAGTACCACTGTTTGTTGACCTGAAACATAAATTAAGAAATTTTCACCAATATATATGTAGGACTCAAATCCATGGCAGGCCTCAAATCCGTGGCGGATTTTCAAATGCATGAAAAATTGCCGTACCTATAGCAAAAGCTGTGGCGGATTTTGTATTAATTGTGTTGAGACATTTTCAGCTGGGTAGAATTGTGTTACCAACATTCAATTTATGTGTTTTCCTACATGTACTTAATTGTATTATAGGCCAAAATCTGCAATTGGCCAATAAGTAATGGAATCGGTACAACAATATGTTCGCCACTAAATTAATATCTTTAGGAAATTAGCCCTTGCTTGGATTCTCGTTAGACTGACTTTTTTAGCAGTTAGATATTTGTTGACTATCTTTTTTTAACCCTTGGATCCGTATCGAAAATGTTTTAGGGTTAGTTTGTCTAGTGCAAGGGTCGGTAACGTATATTGTAGATAAAGTGGCGAACATATTGTACATTGAACCTATAACGCTAACCCTAACCCTAACCATTAAGAAATCCTTTAATATGAATCCAAGGGCTAAAGTAGACATTTAGTATGAATCCAAGGGCTAAAGAAGATAGCTTCAGCGAATTTATGACTAAAGAAGACAGTTGCAATGAATTCAAGGTCTACAAAGGAGAGCTGATATTTTTTCCAAGGCTTAAATAGACAGTATGAAAAAAATAAAGAAATCAGTAACATAATGCAGTTGGTATTATGCTATCTCGGACGGCACTAGCGGCTGAATTCATTTCTAACTGTTGGAAAACATCTTGCCTTCCCAATGAACAGTGGTTTCATCTGGCGACGCGAACAGTAAGCGATTGTGACGTCATCCGTCAATGACGTCACTTCACATGACGTCAATAAACAATCAAACATTCAAACTCGCCATAGATTAGGAAATCCGCCATGGATTAGAGACCCGCCACAGATGTGAGTCCTACATATATAACGCCAAATCTTCTCTGCAACAGCTCCTCCCACTATCCTGAAATTACTTAAGGCCATCAGCTGTATGATATGTAATCTTCCCATTTCAAAACAAATAAGGTTTCCAAGAGTTTCCGGCAAATCCAAATAATATATAATGCAACAACAAAAATATAAAATAGACAACTTAATTTCAGAAAGCAATTAAGTAAATAATCTTAAACACGAATGTCTTTTGAAACAAGCTGAGAAATAGAAATATCAAATACTGATTGTTTAACCCTTTCCTCATAGTTATATGAATTCTTCTCTCATACATTTCAACAGATGGTGCCAAAATATCAATGTGTTTATTTGATTAACATATTGCCATTCAATTTTCAAATTAGCAATAACATTATATAGTAATGAGCTTTGTGTAAACACAATCGTCAATGTCCATACATGTTGGTGATTTCTTTACCAGCATCTTTTAATTTAAAAGACGTTAAATCAAACACTATCCTCAACTTCAAAACATTGTTAAACTTCCAAGCAATTTGGCAGACAGGGTTTGATTTCATGTTAATCAAACTACACAACCTAGTTTTTCTCTGTGCAACCTACATGTATGACACGACTGCACATCGTGCAGCGAATTGTTTTAGCAATACATGATAAAATGAATTGCAAGTGCTCACTTATGGTGTTTGTTGTTTGTGTTAATCAGAAAATATATTATTCTCATAAGAAACGAACATGAATTCAGTCAAATGCTTTTGCTGCTTGTCTTTACTGCTAAGGAAATATTTCTTAAAATCCTATTCCTTGGTCAAGAAAAGTAGGTCAACCAAATTGAGCAAGTCAATTTGAAAACAATGTAATAAGCTTAAAGTTTAAACGTGGTCGTAATGGGTTCATTACAACATATTGTCGATACAATATTGAATGTTTAAATGTTCAAAAGTTTGTTAATAATTTAAGATATTTTACCTTTTCAAAAACAACATGCAGTTAATTGAAATATTAACGTAAATAAAATTCAAAGAAAAACTTTCAAAATGTTAATAATGAGCACGTAAGAATATTCATAATGTTATTTGTAGGCAAGGAATTATGATTGAGATTCTAAGTAAAGTAGACACAACACGCTTTTGCGAGCTTATATTTGACAAATACTTGTTTGTTTTCCAATTAAATATGATAGTTAACTTTGGAAATATGACATATTAAATCTTTAAAATAGATCAAAAGCATTCTAAAGTCATAGTTCTTGATGATATGTTGAAAATCAGTTACTTCAATTCCAGATCATGTATGCAAGTGAAGCCACGTACGTGTCATGATTTTCTGTATGTAAACGATGCATGATTATCTTAAGACAATATATTATTTTATTTTTATAATATTCACAATTTATATAGTGATTAACAACAACAACAAGACAAGGACAAGTTCAATACTGAAATAACATCGAGGTTTGTGCATTTTGCTTCTGGTGAAACAGTGACTCGCTAACTATCGTCTGACAGATAGTAACTAGGCCTCTTGATTTTATCAGATTTTCCAGAAATTAGCGGGTGGGTTTAAACTTTGGAATGACCCAAATCTCCTCAATCCTTAAAAAAGGGTATAGTCGAATCTGGTCATATACCCGCGAGGAAACAGTTGATTTGTTTACAATACTGTGACTGTCTCGTCGTATTTATTTACTGTGATTACTTCCTGTTCTATGTTTTGTTGAAATGAATGTCTCTGTTGTTGCTTCAAAATTGGTGCAGCCAGTTTCTTGATGGTGCAGTCAATTCTAATTGACAAGCTCTACTATGATCAATGTATTAAGAAAAATGAAATCAAACTCTGGCAGATATAATTTGGAATCCTGAAAACTTGCCTTTCTCAGTGTCCCATTGCAATTGTATTTTACATGAGTCAAAGCATTGTGAACAGAGCAAGCAAACAGCTTTTGGTAGGCAGCACATTGTCATAGATGTGATCGTCAAAGGTCCAACCAACAACAAGATCATTCTATCACCCTTCAGGTACCAGAACATTCATTCTTGACAGCTTCAATGCTTCAAAATAAGATCATGCCTCTGGGATAAATGTTTCCACACAAGCCATACAGAACCTGCTCTATACTGCCGACCTCAATTCTAGAAAGACATTTTTTTGCATCCCTCGTACTGTAGTTGACAAACGAAACGTTTTGTTTGGCCTTTAACACATGTGACATGGGCACACAATGACTTTTTTACAGATGAGTTTTGTTTTGATTTCACAGCTAGAAGGCAGCGTGTATGACAAAGAATCATATAAGGTTTAATGATGCCAACATTAGTGTCAGAACATATGCTGGTGTTTTGAGTCCGGGGTTTATATTGATGGACGATAACGCCTGTCCCCAACGGACAAAGGTGGTTGATCAGTTTCTGGAACAGGAGACGAGTGTTTGTTTTGATTTATCAGCATGTTCTCCGGACTATAACCCAATTTAACATGTTTGCCTGCAGGTCGCCATTTCAAAACGTTAGGTTCAACTCAGAACTTTCTAAGAGTTTGGAACTGCCCTAGTTGTAGAATGGAACAACCATCCAATAGCAGACATCCAGGTTCTTATTGACGGTATGAATCGGTATGTCAGGCTCTCATTCATGCACGCGAAGGTCATACCCGTTCTGATATGCTAAACGTCCATATTGCCTGTAATATTTAATCCATGATATATGATATATTTTAGGTAGCTCAGCAACATAGATGTTCTCAATAATTTCGAAAATTTATCATATCTACATCAGACTGAACACTTTTCAAAGAGGTAACTAATTAATCCTTTTCTACCCATTCCTCTTAACAGTACCACATTTTAATATTGAAAAATATCCCCATTCTTTGTACACAACTTTTAAGTCAAATGTTTTGATAAATGTAACTCTTCTACTCCATACGGCGATATAACAATAACATAAAGGAATGTGACCCCCAGTGACCTCACATCACATGCTCTCCTCACACACAATTACTTAATCTATTCTTCATTTCCGAGTAGGATGTTCTATATCAAGTCCAAATGACAGAAGGAGCTCTCTACCATTTCTTTAAGGGCAGGACACCAAACTTTACGTTTCATGTTTGCTTTGTTTCTTAGATTTTATAAAACAATGTAAACCAACTTTATGAGCATAATTCTGGAACGCAACCTGACAAGTGGATATCTATCTATATCATTATACTCCACTAATCACAATACATTCATATGATTGGACGAAAACATTTGCCTAAATTCTTAAACCAACTGAATATATAGAGATTATTACCCGAGGAAGTGTTGCATATGAATTTTACGAAACGAGTGTGAATGTTTGTATTACCCAAGCGAGAGCACTTCCGAGGGTTACGATTTCTTTATTACCGATTCTATTCCATTTTACCATCTTAGAAAACTCCACGAAACGGGCCGCTTCCCTTGCGACGCCCGGCTACAGTGACGTCACGAACAATGATGTTATGACGTCACAGGCGAAAAAATACGGGAACTCGCGCTACAACAATCGTTGCTAGGCAAAAGTGATATGTGCACTAGTGCTCATATTGAAAATATGACCCTACTAATTTTTAACCATAAAATAAATAAAATAAAAGTAATTACTAACTTGAGTATATTGACAAACTCTACTATCAGTATCAATAAACATTGCCTACAATGGTAACAATAGATAACAATGAAACATGATAGAGACTTACCATGTTGGTTGGTTGGTTAATCGCCTCTGTTATCCTCGGAATGTTGTGAAATGTTGCACTTATGACTTTAGTTGGTAAATATAACAAAATACCTCAGTAAACTTTCACTGTATATTAGTCGCAATCTATCTGTCAGTGAAGGATCAGAAGCGACACAGCCCAGCCTATCACACTCCACAGCTTGTTGCTTACATCCGCCCCTTGAGTCTTTATCATCACTGCATCCGCCTCTGTGAGATGTGCTTATGTCATGTTTCATAAATTCGGGTTTGGGATGTTGACAGACAACATGTGAGATATCAGACTGATCTGTCGCCTCCCAGCTGAATCTTAAAGTCGGGTTTGGGATGTTGACAGACAACATGTGAGATATCAGACTGATCTGTCGCCTCCCAGCTGAATCTTAAAGTCGGGTTTGGGATGTTGACAGACAACATGTGAGATATCAGACTGACTTGACGCCTCCCAGCTGAATCTTAAAGTCGGGTTTGGGATGTTGACAGACAACATGTGAGATATCAGACTGATCTGTCGCCTCCCAGCTGAATCTTAAAGTCGGGTTTGGGATGTTGACAGACAACATGTGAGATATCAGACTGATCTGTCGCCTCCCAGCTGAATCTTAAAGTCGGGTTTGGGATGTTGACAGACAACATGTGAGATATCAGACTGACCTGACGCCTCCCAGCTGAATCTTAAAGTCGGGTTTGGGATGTTGACAGACGACATGTGAGATATCAGACTGACCTGACGCCTCCCAGCTGAATCTTAGAGTCGGGTTTGGGATGTTGACAGACAACATGTGAGATATCAGACTGACCTGACGCCTCCCAGCTGAATCTTAGAGTCGGGTTTGGGATGTTGACAGACAACATGTGAGATATCAGACTGACCTGACACCTCCCAGCTGAATCTTAAAGTCGGGTTTGGGATGTTGACAGACAACATGTGAGATATCAGACTGACCTGACGCCTCCCAGCTGAATCTTAAAGTCGGTTTGGGATGTTGACAGACAACATGTGAGATATCAGACTGACCTGACGCCTCCCAGCTGAATCTTAAAGTCGGGTTTGGGATGTTGACAGACAACATGTGATATACAGACTGACCTGACGCCTCCCAGCTAAATCTTAGAGTCGGGTTTGGGATGTTGACAGACAACATGTGAGATATCAGACTGACCTGACACCTCCCAGCTGAATCTTAAAGTCGGGTTTGGGATGTTGACAGACAACATGTGAGATATATGACTGACCTGTCGCCTCCCAGCTGAATCTTAAAGTCGGGTTTGGGATGTTGACAGACAACATGTGATATACAGACTGACCTGTCGCCTCCCAGCTGAATCTTAACATTCCCATATAAAACTGAGACACAAAGGTATAAACTGTTAATTATTTCACTTGGTCAGTGTGAAAATGGTTTACAAACTTTGTCCTATTTACTTACATGTATCCAGGTTCATAAACTTTGTACAGGCTGTGTTCATCGTTTTAAAGGGACAGTGGCACGTTTTAGGTAGAATGTAAGCTGATGTCAGGAAAGTGAAAATAAATGGTTCCATTTAAAACACAATGTATTTAAACTAAATGAAGGAGTAATAAAAGAAATATTTAATGTAAAGTTAAGCCATTCCCTTTTATTACATAAAATGAATTAAATGCGTTTACATAAAAATGCCGCCAATGGACATGAATAGATGTGAATTTTATCAAATGTTCTTTGACTCTTGGTTATTGGTTTGTGTAATGGGAATTTTGTGACTAAAACAATAATACATTTAGCATTTACTTATAAGTATCAGTGACAGTTTGAAAAAAATGAACATTAATTTTCTTTGATTGGCATTCTAGAAGTTGGTGTGATGATCAACAAGGAAGATTATTTTATGGATCATCACTTGCTTGACAACGACATTAGGATCTATGTCGTAACGTCACTTTTAAAGAATAAAGAAGTTGATTATCCATGAAATAATCTTCCTTGTTGAAAATGGACATTTTCAAAAAAATTTCACTTCCCCGTTAATTGGATTGATCTAAACACAAGTTATCGTATAAGCCTTACGTTCACAACGGATTTTTGTTTTACCATTTTAAAATGTTTCAATTATTACAGGAGTAATAAACAGTAACGAATGACATATATACTCTTGTCATTTTCGAAAATTTGCCTAACTTGTGCCGACAAATAAGTGCTACAGTGTTACAGACAAAACGATTCTACATCAACATCTCACATCAAATGGAACACGTAATTACAGCATTCGAAACGAGTCACACGTTTCAAGGTACTGAAATACTGTATTTAAATAATCTACATAGTATAAGTCATCTAAACACTAACATATATTATGATATCAAAGCTTGCATGTTTTAGTTCACATGTACATTGAAACTGCAAGAAAACACAAATATCAGACCACACACGATTTTATTTCATTTTAAGATATATATTATCCTCAGTATTTACAATCTATTAATTTATATTAAAGGAAACATATTCGTGCTAATCAGCGATAGATTTATAGAGACATCCTGTTTTCTGTCTACATGGGAAGTTGATTGCAGATATCTGTCCTGAAATCTTTCCTGAACTAGTATAAATGTTGAGACGGTGCTTATTACTTCCCATGCCTCTCATGATCATATCCTGCTCTATTGAACTTTTCTACTTTGCTCTCGAGTTTTTAATATATTTTCACTTTCGTGCCAATATGTAGGCAACACGTACATGTTATCTACATGCAAAATGTGTTTTAAAAATATTCATTGTAACCTAAGCAAAAATGTTAAGGTGCCTCTAATGAAACACTTGATTTTCGTCTGGTGATAGCGAAGTATATTACTGACATTTATAATCTTATAAGAGTACATGTATGTCATTAAAACACACTTCTGTTTAAAAGAGACTTTAAATATGTTGACATCCCTTGCAACTTATACCTCAACATACTCGTGAACACCTCCACTTCTAACTAGGTTTCCCTCTTAATACAACGAAAATTGCTTCTTTTGGAATACCCATGCTATAGAGAGTAGTGTGGTTCAAGTATAATAGAGCATCCCAGTGATTGTCTGACGTGTCAGTTTTCGTGTTTTGTGATAACGATAGTAAAACAATGATAAAAGTAATGGTATCTCTTTATTATCCTGGTAACATTGTAAGTGTAATTTGCTTTGTGCACATGGCAACCGACAGCCACAGTGTTAACACGATATTCTATCCTTAAATGGTGAGCGCCAAGCAAGGAAACAACATATCCATTTTTAACATCTTTTGGTATGATATATCAAAAATGAATAAATCAAACCTTGACCTCCAGACGCCCTACCAACTGAGCTACGTGCCCGGAGAGCATGTTAGTGTATGATACATAGGACAGAGGTAATCCATTTCTAATTAGGCACCTGTTAACGGTAACTTTCTAACAATCTAATCCCAGTCCAACGCAGTCTGGACTTACTCAGACGATGTGTAGTTTGTACTAGCTACGACTTACTGTATTTATGTAGAATGTTTCCAAATAATTGAACGCACTGTTTATAGGATCAAGATAAGGAAAATCTGACAAGTTTAAATTTATTCAAGCAAATCCATACATAACGCTCAACATAATAAGCTAAGGACCACGTCAGTGTTATATATATAATTTTGTTTTTATTTAAATTTTTACGTTTTTAACAAAAGCTAATTGTGTTCAAGATAGTAGTCACATTATCTGACTATAGCCTTGGAATATGGTAAAACGTGCAAAAAGTACCATTGCCACCCAAAATTCCGTATAGTTGTCTACAGACATTTGAATAATAACATCACAAGTTTTTTGCAATACGATATTAAGATTTTCTTATGAGGTTTATGCAAGAGTCATGGATCTAAATAAAAGGTTATTGGAACCTTATATTTCTGTTGATATTTTCAAAGGGAAGCCGCGCAAATCACATGTGCTGTATTCAAATCAAATGACCAATGAACAGAGTTGTAGCAAAAAATGCATTACGTCACCATGTGGGTAATACAAAATATTTGGCACATTAAGCTGTGAAATATGATTTCACTTTAAATGTTACATTAAAAGAGTAATACTATTTCATATTCAAGACGCTGATAAATGTTAACAGAGTCAATCAAAAACAACTTCATATAAAGAAGAGTCTACATTTGTTCTAGATAAGAGCATTGTTTTGCATTTAATAATGCCAAAATCCACTTTTTTTATTACCCACGCGATTTCATTTCGTTAATTTGGCTCGCCTGGCGAATTAAAAGGAATGTTTCTGTAAGTACGCTGGTGACATTGAAAGAAGACTAATGTTTACTAATAGGTGGAGCATTTATTACCACGTTACAAGTTATAATATCATATCAATTAACGATGTCACTACATGGTTACGTCGAAAACATGTATTTATCACCAGAGCTACTGAAAATGACATATATCGTTGGTTCCAAACTTCAGCTATCAGGCCAGCTTACTCAGTGGATAACGCTTTCGACTTTGGATCATAAGGATCCGGGATCGAATCTCGTCAGATGTTCGGAGAGTATTTTGCTTTAGCTCATCAGGTCTGAAAGAGGACAAACATGACGCTCAAATTACAAACTGAAAGGTATCAAAGTTTATGCAAATTAGTCGTGTAAATTGTGATCTTATAAATTATATGAATGAATATTTATATGAATATGAATATGAATATTTATATATATAGCGCACATATCCATCCACTCGTGGCTGCTCAAGGCGCTTACATTGTTTCCCCTGGTCAATGGCATTCTCTCACCGTTCGATCATTTTTTTCCAATTCAACTCCCTAGGGAGTATTCAACCGGCATCAATATGTGGCGCTCAGGTTAGGGACCATTCTTTGCCTCACAGGGTACCCATTCACAGCTGGGTGAACTGAGACACATAGTCACAGCAGTTCGTCCAATCCTGCTGAATGCTTATAACCGACAGCTCGGCGTATGCACATGTTCATGTATCCACCATTCAGCCACTGACATGAATTTGTGAGGTTTTGTTGCACTACACACTAGGGCTCCAGGGTGACACTTATAGAGTTCTAACAGAGGTGAACTCTAGGTTTTTACACCTTGGCCTGGATGGGATTCGAACCCCGGACCTCAGCAACGTGAGACGGCGCTCTTGCCGACTGAGCTATCCCGTATCCCGTCATTTAAATGACTTTGTACATCAGGAAGACATTTGTACATAGTGTCGCCTCTATTAATCCTTAGGTATCGGGGATGTAGCTAGGCGAACGTAAGAAATGAACTACACAGAGTCTCTCTCAATCCATCTTTATTCCATTCCAGAGAGGGGCCGCCAACACTGGCGTTACCTCTGGGGTTCACAGGTAATCGTGTGGCCAGTCCAGTCTAAGAATGGCGCACTGGCTTATATACCCTGAATGTACATTGGAATTTCAGTCTTACTTATTTCATTGGTTAACTTCTGAATATATTCTTAGAATATCTCTTCGTTCCGAGGTGAACTCTTTTTATGGTAAGGTCCGGTCTCAGGTAGAGCCGAGATCACGACCTACTAATGGAAAAGGAATTTGCACGTGTGATATATCCGATGGGAGATGCTGCGTGAATCCAGATATATTGTACATATTTGTTTCGCACACCGTACACAGTTCACAGTTCACTGATTAATCCGTCGCTTATATCCTGGAAATTTCCTTGACAATGTCACTTCCTTTATAATATGACTTCCTGATTTCCACCACAGAATTGAATGTCAGAGGGGTGTGCACGGCATAAGTATATATATAGTCACTAAGCGCCATTAATGTTCAAATGCACCGTCGGCCATGACGAGAGATACTACTGAAGAGAGCTTTAGGGAACTATTCTTAAATGAAAATTACTGTGAGTTCAAGGATTTTCCACATCATGATGAACATTTTAATGATCAGTACTTATAGTTTTTCTTGAGTGAGATCAGGATAGATAGGAGTGGATCTAGGAGTTACCGTTGGTCTAAGTGCTTGCTGAACAGGCTTACTCATTTCGGTGTCTACTGGATAGACAATGTCGCAGTGAATATAATAGAGGTGATAGCTATAAGGGGTTAAAAGTAATTTCTTCAAACAAAAATACTGAAAAAACGATATCTGAATGTTACTATTTATAGTATGAATAATCTTGCCATGAGTGACAGTGGGATTTGTCCAGTCCAAATATAAGAATGCTGAGAAACCGTTTCGCAATAATTCAATACGTTTGAGTTTAGAATCAGAATTAAACGTGAGAAAAAGAGGACAAGATCGAAAGTTGTAAATAGGAATTCGTACTGACATGTTGTGATTAGCTATCTCCATAGTCAATGTGCTAACCGGTTTGACTTTTCGATAGTAGTATTTGAGCAACACTAGAAATAATATAAGTATGATTAGCACAAGAAGTATTATTTCCAAATTAATCACTGGTTGAAAATCGATATTAATCCATTTCTCGCTTGGCTTGGGAGTAGATTGGGGTGTTTGTATTTCATATACTAATTGTGTCTTAGTTGCTGGAGCATGCGCTAACAGAGCAATCATTAATGCAATTGATCGTACTTTGAAAAATAGAAGTACTGATATCGAGATGGCGATAAGAGATGTAATGAGTGAGGTTATTGCTAAAATCCTTGCAGTCGAGAAAAAACTGTCGTCGTCGACTGTGTTATCAAAGTATAATTGATCAGCCAATGAAGGATAAACGGTTTCTGTCATTTTGGTTTTCTGAGCAATTATTGCTAAATCGAGTTTCATGTCCCTGTCCTGTTTCATTATTTTGGAAAATTCATGTGTTTTGATTTTAATAGCCGGAATTTGATATTGTAGTATTTGTTGGAGAATACTATCACCTGCTATATTTCGTAATTGGTCATCAGTGAAAAAGTGTGACAGGATTTGTAAATTAGTCGGGTATGATCTGGAAATTGTTTTATTTTGATGGCAATCCCTAATACGCGGCGGGACTTCATAGTTGTCAACCAGAAGTCCGCATTGACAAGGTAAGTTTATGTAACAGGCAACGCAACCTGAATGTTTCTCAATATGTTGGTTACATGTTGTAATTATGGAGGAAGCATTGCTTATGAAAAGAGTGCCTGACTCTGTTTCTGTTATGAACGACTTAATACCATTCACTGAATAAGTAAACAGGCAATGTTCCTTTACACCCGGAGAGTCATTGGTAAACATCGCGAAACTACATGTCGGTTGTCGAGAAAGTTGAACACTAGTCAAGTATTTGCAATGTTTGGTACCTGCTCCAGTACATAAATTAAAATCTGATTCTGTTAATTCGATAAATTTATCATGAAGTGGTGATATCGCCAGGTAAGATGGAACGTTTGTGACAGTAGTCGTATCAGTTGACGAATGATTTACCGGCAGTGGGAAGGTTTGAATTTTATAAACGTCTAGCAAGTGTTCACTGTTAACTATTGGTACCGCGATAGTTATATAAATATGAATGTCATGTTTACTGAACGAGATGACCGGTTGCTCATAATAGAATTTAGGAGACGTTTGTGCAATGTGAAAACTCGGGTAATTATGTAGCAAACGTCTGGAAATCTGACGTAGTGCTGTTGTGATATCCGATACGGGGATTAAGTTCGGAGTTAATGTGTGTAACATCAACTGCTGTATACCTATGTAAAAACGATCAAGAGCCGCGTGCAAGTTGGAAACATCCATAGTGCGTCTGGCCATGTACTTTGTTAGCCAGATTGACGCACTTTCTAAGTGATGTGCTAAAACCTGGACGTCATGGTTCGTGGCTAAACCAAATACGCTTTTCAAAAATTCAGCTATGATATTTCTTCTCTGTCTACTATTAGACCCTTGAAGGCGTAATGCTGGAATTAGAGAGTTGATATCAGTTTCAATCGTTCCCCAATGCTCTAGTACTTCATTCTGTATTGCGTTAAAGTATTGAGTAGCCGTTTGTACCATAGTGCAACTTGTCTGATTATTACTCGTACACCTTTGCTGTGCGAAAAAGTGTATGTCGTGGACTGTTGGTAAATCGAGCTGAAAAGTGTGTAGCCAATTCGATTTACTGGCGCTTAGTCTTCCTGCGTGGAGGAAGAATGTCCCCCAATTAATCCGAGAAACTGTATTAGCCTCTGTGGGTGTCAGGAACATCATCAACAAGACGGGAAGGAAAACCATCTTCAAACCTGACAAAGAGAAAAACAGGTGTCACTTTTCTATATGGAATGCACGGTAACATTTATCGCTGTATATTAAAGAAATTCAATGTCATTACATATTACGTTTCTAATCTTGCGCGCATTTAATTTTGAGAGTATGTGAATGACATGTGAACCTCGAATAATAATGCATTTAATGTATGCTTTTAGCGATTCCATGGAATAATTACCGTACACCATGTGACTTATTTATATATTTATTAGATGGCTATCCTTGTACAAATGGTGTCGACTTACCCTCGCGTGTGTAGCTTATTCTCTTTAAGTTAATAACGTCGATGTCTAGTTTTCTTTCTGCGACTCGCTGCTTTTAAGTTCTTAACAACGAAATATTCCTGTATTATGTGTTCTGGAATATTGGATTCTATTTCCCATGTGGAATCTCTGAGTGGAAAATTTAGCCATTTTATTTTGTAATATGACTTTCCGTTGACCTTTTTATGTGCTAAGATCTTTTCCACATAGTAAATGTCTTCATCAGTGTTTGAATGACAACTCGTGTTGTCAAGCGGAGACTGTGTGTTTGTGATCTTACACGGTGTAGTGTCTGATGTGTTTTCAGCATCGTCACGTCGCGCATCAATCTGTGAGTGTCTGTCACTCGCGTCTGCGTCAACAAAGACGTCATCAGAGTCATCTAATAATTCTGAGTTGAGATTCACTGTTACGTCTATGTCATCTGGTATATTGGTAGGTCTGTCTTCTGGACTCCAATACATTTTCAGTCTGTTAGCATGAACTGGGGCCTTCAGCAGTTTATTGTCTACGGTATTCCTTAATTTGTAGTTATAGTTCGGAAGTTCTTCTACTATGTAATATGGACCAACATATTTAGACAGAAACTTTCGGTTTTTGCCTACTAGTGTTTTACAACATAACAGCCAAACTTTTTGCCCTATGAAAAATTTTGGTTCTTTTGCTCTTTTGTCATAATATTTCTTGTATTGTTTTTGAGCATGCTCGATATTTTTCCTGACTTGATTTCTAGTAATTTGAAAATTGTGAGTGATATCGTACAGTTTATCTCTGACATTTTGGTTCAATTGGTCATCTGGCAATAAGGTAGCTTCTATTGGTAATCTCATTTCCTGTCCAAATAATAAGAAATAAGGAGAGAAGTGAGTGCTGGCTGTAGACGGAAAAGCTCGAAAAGCCATAAGTATGTCTGGTAGAATGTCTGGCCAAGATGTTTGTTCTTCATTGATATACATTCTGATGGACTGTTCGAGAAAGGAATTGAACCGCTCGACCTGGGAGTTACATTGCTGGTGATAACTGCTTGTTGATAACTTATCAATATTGAGGAGCTTACACATCTCTTGAAATAGTTGGCTCATAAAGTTTGTTCCACGATCTGTAAGTATCTGAACAGGTGTACCGTAGCGAGTGATAACAGTGCGGTAAAGTGCTTTAGCTACTTGTACGGCGGTCTGATCTTTTAATGGGATCGCTTCTATCCATTTGGAATAACTGCAGACAACGACCAAGAGATATTTAAAACCTTCCTTTGACTCTGGAAGTGGACCCAAAATATCGCAATGAATTCGATAGAAAAGAGAACCAATTGGTAACGGAATGAGGTGAGCCTTTTTTGCGTGAAAGTCGCGTTTGCCCTGTTGACATTTTATGCATGATTTGACATAGTAAGCTATGTCATTGTACATTGTGGCCCAATAGAAGCGTTCCCGTGCTGCAAAATAGACACGTTCCTGACCTTGATGTGCTAGCTCATCGTGTAAGGATCTCAATATCTCGTCCTGCAATTGGAAAGGAATAACTAGCTGTTTAAACATTCGATCGCGTCTATGAAAATTTCCTCTGGGATAGAAAAAATGGTACAATATGCCGTCCTCTAAAACAAAGTCCTGTGCTTGTAATATAAGTTTTCTGGCCGGCTTATCGTCTGAAGGTAAATCACCTTTGCTGAGATATTCAATGATGGGAACTAGTTCGCTATCCTGTACTTGTAATTGACCGATATTTCTAGGCGCGAACGATACCATGCTCGCTAACTGCGCTAGTGGATTTGACCTCGCGTTCTCGTCCGAAGTTGCTGTTTCGTTAATGGGTTTTACATCTGGTTCTATCTCATGTTCCTCAACTTTGTTTATTGTAGCCGCGACCGGGGGCAAGTAGGGAAATAGGTCTTCAGAGTCCGAAATGGATGTAGTGTCATAATTTCGTCTGGATAAACTGTCAGCATTGCAATGTTTGGAGCCTTTCTTATACTGGATATCAAAGTCAAAATTCGAAGTGGATAGCGCCCATCTGGATAATCTACCGGATTTATCTTTGTTTTCTCGTAAGTATTTCAAAGCGTTGTGATCTGTGACGACTGTGAATTTGAGGTTTGATAAATATACACTATAGTGTTTCATTCCGACGATCATAGCTAAACATTCTTTTTCTGTTGTTGAAAAGTTTTGCTCATATTTACGAATTGCTCGACCTCCGTATGCTATCACTCTTTCTCTACCTGTGTCATCAAGTTGGTATAAAATGTATGAAATGCTCTTGTCACTAGCATCACAGTAAAGAATGAAAGGTTTAGAAAAATTTGGATAAGCCAAGACCGGTGGGGAAACTAAACGTTGCTTAATTTCGTTGAAAGCCTTATCCTGTTTTTCAGTCCATACAAACTTCACATCTTTTCTCAAAAGTTCATGTAATGGGGATGCTAACTTAGCATAATCCTTAATGTAACGGCGGTAATATGTTCCAAGGCCGGTGAAACATTTCAATTGCTTTTGATTTCTCGGTGTCGGAAAGTTTGTTACCGCGTCAATTTTTGTTTTGTCTACTTCAACTCCGTCTTTTGAAAATATGAAGCCTAAGTACTTTATCTTGCGTTTAGCGAAATGGCATTTTGAGGGTTTTGCTTTTAGATTTGCTTTGCTAAGACAGTCAAATACCTGAGAAAGATGTTTCATGTGTGTTTCAAAATCTGGGCTGTGAACGAGGATATCATCGATATAAATAAGAACTGAACGCCAGTTCAAATCTCTGAGAATGTCAGTCATTGCCGCTTGGAAGGTATGAGGGGCATTTTTCAGACCAAAACACATGCGATTGAACTCAAAATTGCCAAATTTTGTTGTAATGCCAATGTACTTCTTAGAATTCTGGTCCATCTCAATTTGATGATATCCTGCAAACAAATCTATTGTAGAATATATAGTAGATTTTGAAGAAGCCAATGAATCTATGACATCTGTCATACGTGGTAACGGGTAGCTGTAACTTTTACTCACTCGGTTAATGTTACGCATATCACAGACCATGCGGGTTTTATTTGTTTGTTGTACCAAAAGAACAGGAGATAACCAAGAAGTTTGAGATTCTGAAATTATACCATATTTTAGCATTTCATCAAGTTGTTTTTTTATCTCTAAATCTTTAGTTGGGTTTGTTTTATAGAAACGTTGAGTGATGGGTTTAGCGTCTCCTACATCTATCGTGTGTTTTGTCGTGTTGCACAACCCTAGTTCTGACATGTCCATTGCGAAATTTGATCGGTGTCGGCCTAGGAATGACAATAAGGTCTGTTGTTGTTCCTTTGTTAATTCTGAGTCCCGGAGATCAAAACCCATTGATTTTGCAATTCCAACATAATTTTCGTCTTTTGTTTTAGATTTCCTATCTTTAACATCCTCTGTATCTGACATATGCCCTATAATTTGATTTTGATTAACAAGGCTGTACGAAGCTATTTGAATGTTCTTTTTAATGTGGATATCGGAATTTGTAGGACTTGAAATTCTGTAGACTGATTGACCTTCTTTAACACTTATGAAGCACTTTGCACCACAAAGTTTGTATTTATTTGAAAGAAGAGGTGTAGGCACAGATATGCCTTGAGTATCATTGTATTTTGGAGAAATCTTTATTGGAATATAATTTTCAGATCTAGCAGGTATGGTTTGTTTTGTCTTGTTGAGAACTTTTATTAGAATTTCATTCGTCTTACCCTGAATTGGAATTTCCATGAGACCGTTTTGAATTGATAGCATGTTAGTTTCAAAAACAATGTGAGCCTTTTGATCTGTAAGCCAATCTAATCCCAAGTATATGTCATTTGACAATTTGGAAATGACAAAGAATGTATGAGCCATTTGCAGATTATTTAGCTTGTTAGGCAGTGTTAGTTTTCCTAGGACTGTCAGTCTATTCCCATCTACACCTGATATCGTGTGTATTTCAGATTTCTCAAGAAAGACATGTTTGCAACCTTTCCATTTTTCAAATAGCTTTTGAGATATGACAGATACACTTGCACCCGTGTCCAAAATCGCTTCGTAATCATTGTTATCAACGTTAATCAGAATAATATTTGGATCGATATCCTGGGCATTGTGCTCTAACTGTGAAATTTTTGAAGTTTTATTTGGCTTACCCTGTTTATCTGTTTTGGAAACTCCGAGAAATCCGTCTGACAATTTTGGTTTCTGGGTGGGGCAAACATGTCATTTACGGTAATTTAGATTGTAATTTGACTGCCCTCTGGTTCGACAAACTCGCTGAAAATGGCCTATCTTACCACATTGATTACACTTGGCATTTTTAGCAGGACATTTGTGCATGGGTTCAAAGGCATAACCACAGCGATAACACTGCCTGGACTGGTCTCGTGAACGAGGAGGCCTGTAGGCGGTGTAAGATGCTCTGCTATTTTGTCTATCTGGAGTGCTTCTCGGCACTTGCATTGCACTGACGGACCTAGTCAGAGAGGTTTGCAAATCGGCAACCCTCTCCGTTAGGCGGGAGATTGCAGATATCATGTCTTCCGCCCCCTTCGGTCGTAATTCGCTTGCCAGGTGAATATACTTTAAAGTGTCAGCCAAATTGGCCGGTTCCTTAAAAAGAACGGATATTTTGATTGACTCACATAGACCTCTGATAAGAGCGTCCTGTGTGTCTCTTTCTGACAGATTCAGAGAAGCCGATATGTTGAGAATATCAGAAATATAAGTCTCGACATTCTCACCATCCCCTAACTTACGTTGATTTAGTTTTTCTAATAGTGTAAATCGGTTTTTATCATGGCTGTATCGAGCGAGGAACGCCTCCTCGATTTGGCTGAAACGGGGGCATCTACCCAAGTTCTGCTGGTAAAACCATTCCGCCGAGCCTCCTCTCAAAAATAAGGGGAAAGTTGAGATTTTCTCCTGTTCTGACCATAGTTTTAGTGTGGAATAATTGTTGAATCTAGAAAGCCAAACTCTAGCGTTAAAATTGTCCTTATCGTTAAAAACTTCTAAATTCATCCCGAGATCTGTCATGGTGTATAACCGTGAAAGAGGGTTAGTTCTATGTGATCCTAAATGTTCATCATCAATGTATTGGTCGTCTAAATGTTCATTGGAAATTTCACTTCTAGTTTCAAGTTCTGTCTCCTCTAGAGCTATCTCTTCTAAAAAATTTGCTATCTCCTCATCTAAAGTAGCGTCAGGCGTTAAAATATCCCTAGGCGCATTAAGTGGAGTAGATGTTAATGCCATTGCACCCCATAGTTATAAAAAGTACTCACAGTTTCTGTGGTTGTGGAAATGACGCAATCCCATTTTGATATAATGCACAAAAATCCAAATGAATCTCCACCATGTCGCCTCTATTAATCCTTAGGTATCGGGGATGTAGCTAGGCGAACGTAAGAAATGAACTACACAGAGTCTCTCTCAATCCATCTTTATTCCATTCCAGAGAGGGGCCGCCAACACTGGCGTTACCTCTGGGGTTCACAGGTAATCGTGTGGCCAGTCCAGTCTAAGAATGGCGCACTGGCTTATATACCCTGAATGTACATTGGAATTTCAGTCTTACTTATTTCAGTGGTTAACTTCTGAATATATTCTTAGAATATCTCTTCGTTCCGAGGTGAACTCTTTTTATGGTAAGGTCCGGTCTCAGGTAGAGCCGAGATCACGACCTACTAATGGAAAAGGAATTTCTACGCCATTGTGTTTTATATAGAGACTGAGAGAGTTTTTCCTCTAAGTCTATTGAAACAACATTTATAGAATATGATTATCATATAAAACACAAATCACACAACTTAAATTAAATTCATCATTGAATATCATCATTATATAATTTAAAGAGCATAAATAATCATAAATTGTATGATCCAATTGTGACAAAATTGCATGCAGGTGATAATAGTCTTGTGACATTTTTAAACCAAATAACCTTCAAATAAGTTAAAAACTTGCCACATTTGAATTAAATCAAAGGATTAGATTTTTTCTGCAACCGTCGGATGAATTCTGATCATGGAAACTGACAATTATGTTCACTTTGCCATCTGACATAGGCACAGACTCTCAGGTATTACTAAATAACTGTTAGTCAGGGGTATAATGAATAAATGATGATATTGAACATGTTTGAATGTTGTCCCGGTTAAAACGATGTTTTGAACCATTGTAAGTGCTGAGTGACAATTTAATAAGCAAGCTGTCATCTTTTAACAAGGGGAATTGAACACAGATCTTCAGGAGGATGAGCAGACACTCTACCTACTGAGCTTCATCCCAGTTTTAAAAAAATGATGTTTTAACCATTACAAAATGTAACATGCAGTTTTCCAGGTACCGTTAGGTTTTACATCATTTGTGCTGAAGTTCACATCTACGAATGTTTTGACACCTGATGACACGTTAACTCTAATGAGGTCACTTTTCATATTATCGGCAGTAATTAGAAACAGCGAGTCGTGGCCATCATGACACATTGCTATCGAATATTGGTTAAACAATGTTTTAAGGTGTTTACCATTAGCAGTTTCAGTTCAACTCTTTTTGAACACCCTACTATGATATTTCCTTTAGTGGTAAATGATATGAAATTTGGAGAAAAGTCATTTCTAAAACCTGCATAATCATTAATCCTATGAATTGAGAAAATGCCTAGAACCAGAATATGTAGCTCGATGATGATGATGATGATGATGATGATGATGATGATTGATGATGATGATTGATGATGATGATTGATGATTGATGATTGATGATTGATGATTGATGATTGATGATTGATGATTGATGATTGATGATTGATGATTGATGATTGATGATTGATGATTGATGATTGATGATGGATGATGGATGATGGATGATGGATGATGGATGATGGATGATGGATGATGGATGATTGATGATTGATGATTGATGATGATGATGATGATGATGATGATGATGATGATGATTGATTGATGATGATGATGATGATGATGATGATTGATGATGATGATGATGATGATGATGATGATGATGATTGATGATTGATGATTGATGATTGATGATGATGATGATGATGATGATGATGATGATGATGATGATTGATGATGATTGATGATTGATGATTGATGATTGATGATGATGATGATGATGATGATGATGATGATTGATGATTGATGATGATGATGATGATGATGATGATGATGATGATGATGATGATGATTGATGATGATGATGATGATGATGATGATGATGATGATTGATGATTGATGATGATGATGATGATGATGATGATGATGATGATTGATGATGATGATGATGATGATGATGATGATGATGATGATGATGATGATGTACTTTTCTTTTACAAATGTGCCTTTGTGCAGAAGAAAACATAAGAGCGACAGTAGCCCGTTCTTTGGTTTAAGGGAAGTCTTAACGGGGTATTTATTGTACAAATAAATTGAAGGGAAGAATTCAGTTTATGCATATAATTGCATTAATACATGATAATCACACAACCAAGCCAACAGGTTACTAGGAGTAATAGTTTTGTTGACTTATATTTGACAACTTGATAAAGACGAGGGTTCACGCGAAGTTTGTTTCTACAAAATCAACCCGACAGGACTGTCCCTTTAATAAGATGGTTTAATGTAATCAAAAGAATACGTTACCAGTTGCAAGTCATAGCCTCGGACAAAAGCCACTAAACAATGCATTAATATAAAACGAATATCTAGCTAAACTTTTCAAATCAAGTTCCCTATCTCAGATGTGTTAACGGTGTTGACATAAAAATAGCCGCCAGTGATCAATGATTGATAGCTGTTAGCCTTTGTATAACTATGCATATCAAAAAGATTGCCTGGTGACTTTTAGAACAATGAAGAAGATATATAGACTAGCTTACCTCAATGGGGAATAATTCAATTCATTAAAAAGAAAACGTTGCGTTTGAATGGATAAAAGGTTCAAATTAATTCGTGCATTATTGCAATGGTTGTGTGCAGGCTTTAGTATTCATGTATACTTATTACTGTAAATATTATTTTTGTTAACACTGTTAATGTATAAAAGCAGCCTATACATTGTAGTTCTTTTCGTTTGTCTACAAACTAGTTGTTTTTAAATCGTTCAGTCCTGTATCAATCAGCTGAATTTGGTTTGATAAGCCATCATAAGGACAGCCACGTCCCAGCAAAGACGACCTGTATTGAACGTTGCTAGGGCAACGGGACGGATGGAGCATGATTTGCACGTGCAGTTGTCTATTTCAGATCCCTCGCTGTCAGCTTTTGAGAGACGAGGCAGACTTGAAGAAACTGACCACAAAGCCTGATATTATGTATATTGATTATGAGTTTATTAATACTTTGTTGTTTTGTTCCCCTTCAATCAAAAGTACACTGAACTAGTTTTATGGACTAGCTTTAATGGTATTTTTAGGGATACAACTAAAAGTTATCACCTTGGAACCAAAAGTTCCATTCCTCTTATGTATGTGGCGGATACAATAACATACCAACAAAATGCAATTTACAAACCTAAAAAGTAGTCATACTTCGGAAGATTTCGATAAATTCCCATAGAAAGCTCTCTATACTAAAACCGGTGACAGCAATGGCTGATTTGCTATGTCCGGAGAGATAACCGGATATCTAAAACTATATTTTGAATATAAAATCAAAACCGGAACAGCTTGACTCCGTGAACCTTTGAATTATCCAAAATATTTTATGGCGCTTCTCTTAACATTTGGACTCACGTTATCACTCACCTTTGTGAAAGTTTATCGAGACCGTTAATTGAATGTCATTAGGTAAATTTACCTTCAAGGTATGTTCACTGTTTCTGATATGATTTTGATTTTATACACTCAAAATTGACAAAAAGTCGAACAGCTATGTGGATGATGAATTTTCACTTCGTTAATGAAATACATAATAATAATATTAATAATAATGACAATTTTTAAGCCAAATATCCAGTGCAAGCACTGCTCACTGGCTGTACATTATTACCCTGAAGGAATTGTACTTTCAAAGCCGCTACTAAGCGCTCCGCGCGACCACATAGGTCCGTACTTCCCGTATTCAGGTACCCAATTTTACAGCTGGGAAGACTGAGTGCAATGTGGATAAAGTGGCTTGCCCAAGGACACAACACAGTGTAAAGCCCAGGTCACAAATCTTTGGTGTCTCCACCTAGACTCGAACCCGGGTCTTTGGCGTGAGAGGCCAGCACGCTAACCACCACACCACAGCGCTTCAAATGAAAGAATCGTTTGCGTGTAACAATGTATAATAGAATTTAATGTGGAGCAAGTTCTGTTTCTCTTCAGAATTGTTTTAAGAGAACCCTTTGAATGCCTGATCGATTTTGTACCTAATGGTGGCTTCATTTGTGAAGATGCTGGCTGAAGGACGGGTGCGAGACAGTCTGTCGAAATGGCCAAAATGGTTTCAGGGAGTTTTTTATGATTGGGAAGGGCCGAGGCGCTTGGTATACTAAATTCTTAAATCAATTAAAAACTCTGCGGCAAATTTGTCTAAGTACAAACAAAAAGCTATCCTAATACATGATTTAAGGCGGGACTGATTGTGTCACGGATCAAATCCATGAACACATCATCGCACCAAATTTGGTTAAAGATTGAAAGGGGGACGATTAAGCTTGATACAAACGTTTCGGTATTTGTTTCCTTAACATAGGCAGAAAATCTCGCAAATATATCCAGATTCCTTCATCTGCATCGCACTCATTCCACTCTCCATTATCCTCCAAATAGGACCAGTAATGAGTTTGTCAATAAGAACTAGAGCCTGGTATTCCGTCACGAAGACAGACTGCAGGAGTTGATCTGGAATCTTTAACTAACACTGTTGACATATGATCTCTGAGGAAGCCTGTCATGCGTTATTCATCAATTTCAAGCAGGCGTCCATCACACCCGCGACCTTAGAGTCTGCGATCCTTCAAACTCAGCACTCACTCTTCCCACTCGGGGACGTACGTTTTCTTTGGTTCATCAAAGAGTAGTTTGAATTCGAAGTATGAATAATGTGTTCTGAGTTTGAATGCTTGGCCTTTCGAAGTTGACTTCGCACTTCGCCAAGCTTTAACGACAGAGACCGTTTAGTTAGTTAAAAAATGTTGTGATATTATCAATTTTTATTATTTTTTGTGTGTTGTTTAACATAATTTTGTAATTTTTTTATGTACAATTTTTAAAAAATAAATTTGAGCCTTGGCCTTCCGAAGTGCACTGTCCTGGGTGGTAGATAGATGGATGTAGATGTTGATATTGATGTTGATGTGATGTTGGCAATGGTGTTGATGATGATATTGAGGACGATGTTGTCTGGGACAACATTCCTGTCTGGTGATTGTCTGTGGTCGCAGGACTATGAACACATGATACTGATGTATATGAAGTTGATGTGCCGTCCGACCCTTGCCCCCCCCCCCCCAAGAACGTGCCTTCAAACAGAGACTCCAGATCTTTACAATACTTTGTTTTTTGTTTTAAATATTTTCGTCTCTTCTGCCAAAGAACATTTGTTCGAACACTATACAGGTTCTCATCACAGCAGGGCTGTGAGCCACACACAGCCTTAAAAAGTGCGTAGTGCAGACCACCCTCTTTAAAAAAATAATGCTGGCCAAGGCATACAATGTTTGTTATTGTGTTACGGGTTCAACTTTGGGGACATCCTCCCAAGTAAAGTTTTTATGAATCTTCACCTTTTGCAAACACTCTTCGAAGTCTTCACTCTCTGAAAGTAGAATACAACATTCAATGTTCGTAGGAACAACAAATATGATAATAAAATTAAATGAACAACAAATATGATAATAAAAGTAAACGTTTTGGCATAACCCGAGGTAAAACATGCTGGTAAAACAAATTGTCTATGAAATGATGTATTTCTCAAATAACAATGGTCATATGGCGCTTAATATATTTGAAAGAGTGTCATCTTATAAAGATTATAAAAGACTCATTCTAATAGCAACATTAACACAATTTGATGTTCATGTATTCAAAGAAGTCACATTGTATTGGATAAAGCAATTAAATGTTTATTTTACCCAATAACTCAAAAGTGCATTGTAGCTGTCACTATTATCTAAGAAACTAACACTTATTTCCTTAAAGAGACCGTAGTATATGTAATGATACAAATATCATTGTATTAAAAGGATCAGTTTTTTAAAAAAAAGGAAATATTTTGGTTGGAACACTTATTATTATTTCAGGTAAGAACATATTTTTGTTTTGCTTAAATGATCGTGTTTTTCTTTTGATTATATACTATTGCCTTATCGTTGGTTACATTTTATTTCGTTTTCGTGAGATAACTGTAACCACAAGACAGTGTAATGTAGCCGAAAATCCTAAAAAGTTAAATTGTATATAGGTAGGAAACATGTCTTGTACAATGACAGTATTCAGCCGTTCTGAAGTCGTAAATATGATCCAAAGCAGGAGGTAACTCACACTATTTTAGTTTCGATCTGGCAGATAGTTATAAGATTAAACGAGACTTACCTGTGAAGTGAAGTTTGATAGTAATTCCACAGACCTATGAAATACTGAGATTGTGTCCCTAGTAACAGACCGAATGACAACGCGATTTTTAATAATTTATGTATTCAATTCCAGCTTAGATTTAACGTAAAGTGTATACATTAACAAAGTATTGCTTATTTTCCGTGACAGAAACGTGTTATTACCAATTGATTTACGAAAGATTGCAGTTACATCAGAATTTTTTGACATAAGAATGACGAAATGGTGCTAAAATAACCCGTTTTCATATGTTTACAAACTAGTATTTTTCAGCGAGTTTTACTAAAACTGACTGTAAAAAACTGAGAAAATGGTGGTTAATGAATATTTTGCTTTCATATTTTGATTTTGTACCATGGTATGACAAAAAGGCGTTTTCTTAAATTCCGTGAAAGCTTTATATATTCATAAGTAATCAACGACATTTGTGAACTACTTTACTTAGTTCCAATGGTATTATAACTGGGATGGGCCGATATTCCCCTATTCTGTTAATCGATTCACTCGATAAACAGGAAGCTTGTGGAGATAATGGACCCGAAGAACAAACTGAGAGGCATCTCTTTACACAAAGCTGAACACGCCATTTTCTGTCTGTTCGGAAACTTGAGTTTTAAGCTTTACTTCGGAGAATCTAGAGACGCAATTTTTGAAAGCTAAATATTAAGCTTAACATTTTTTATTAGATACCTTGTTGGTGACTAGTTGAAATACAGTAGATGTAAAAGTGTAAAAGATTGTGGAATCATTTATGTCTTATTGGGAGATATGATCCGTAAAGAGGTCTTAATCATGTTTCCATTGAAACCGAAAGAAAATATCATTCGTTGGTCTTACCCCCAAAATGAAAATCTAGGTATAAAGTGTATGATGTTTGGGGAAGCTAGCAAGTATAGTTTAGGAACTATGCTCCGGACGAAGTTTTGTGACGGACGCTTATGCTGTAAAACAAGAGTATATTAATGCTGGATTGAGCTTAGTAAGGACTTAGGACTCTGAGTAATATGTTGAATTGGTGAACAAAACTAAAACGGAAACAGCTGCGTCTTTCAAGTGTTGACAATGATTTATTTGAATTGGTAGGATATACAATGCATACATGTAATACATTAATATGTAAAAGCTTACGCACTTTAAAAATCTCGCATGCTGTATTGACCATCGTTGACGTCACTGTAAATGTTGCAACACCAGAATCGGTCATGTTGATGCGTAATGTTCAGTGACATACTCGGGAGGTGTTTTATATGTTTCTTTTGTTCGCATCCTGCTCTATACATGTACGTGTATATGTCACTGTGTTATGCTCCATGATCCAACTTTTACCGACACCCATCGTGCCAAACTTTCGTTTTGCTGACGTTGGATTATTAAACCCTATTCAGAATTCAGCCAATCTATTGTGAACTCCATGCACTGTTATCTAGCGATGCCTCTCGTGAAATATAAAAAATAATGAGGTTTACTAGCTGAACAGGAACATGCAGATATGTTATCATTCTCATTGGTAAATTTGAATAACACCGGAGGAATGAAGAACAAACCTTGAGAACCAGTTTGCTGCAGTTGCTAAAAAGGCATTTTTGAAGTGGAGTACCAAATAAGGGCATGTTTATAGCTCGTGAAAATTTTGCCAATTTCAAATAACCACTGTTTTCACACAAATCCTGTCATAGTGGCGTGAATCTATAGTCACAGGATAAAAGGTTCAAATAATTTCGCGCACTTTATCCATAGTTGTGTACAGGCTAGTATTCAGGGATAATTATTACTATCAAATGTGCTTTTTTTTAAATGTTAAACGGATCATATATCCATACAATAAACTCATTACAATTCTTTGTGTTTTGTCTATAAACTAGTTTTTTTCAAAAATCATTTAGGCCTGTATCAATCAGCTAAATTTGGTTTGATAAGGACAGACCCTTCACTGCAACGACGATATGTAGTGAACGTTGCCAGGGCAACGAGACGAGTGGACCATGATTTGCAGTGCAGTTGTTAATTTCAGATCCTGCACCGTAGGTTTTGGGGAGACGAGACAGACTTAAAGAAACGACCACTTAGCTTCATATTAAGATTATTGATAGTGAGTTGATAAATATTTTGTAACCTTTTTCGTTGCATTTGTCCCTAAAGAAAATAAATACACATTAAACGAAGTATGGTATTTAATTTGTTTACTAAATGATATATATTTTTAGTTTAAAGGAGCAATAGTTAATAGTCACAGGTTTGTATTCTTGGTACATGTTATAGCTGTACTTTAAATGATTTAAATTTTGATAACCTTTTTGAAACGAATTAATCGTTGAACTCTCATTGATGTGAAGAGTTTGTCTCAACTAAATCTTGTTTATACTAATTTGGGCGGAGTGAAAACTGAAATGATACCCGGGATGTCGAGAATAAACAACGTATATAGCACATTTTTATTTATAAAAATGCAACAACTTATTTACACTATGTCAGCACACCTTTAAATTCTTGAGTTCACCTCCAATTAAAATTCAAGATGTAAGTACACCTTCCCTCAAAAAGTTATCTGGAGCCCTGTTTAGATTCACCCTCATGTAGGCACATGTTCTTATTTCAATTTCATGTTCTCTACTGACTACTGTATTTCTACTGATATCAAAATTGTGTAATCAAAATTATTGATATTTGGCAAAAACAGTCAAATATTTAATTTCATATTAATGTATTATTACAATCGAAATTTAATGATAGTAAGATGTTCTGCGTTTTTTAAGCAATTTTTAAATAATTTAGAAATTACAACATAATACTAAGGAAAGATTAATTAGTCAGGACTGGCAATTCCCTTACTTTTATGAAGTCAATTGACTGCTTAAAAGACCTGAAAATTAAAACAAAAAACTGTATGCGACTGATTACGACATATGTATTCTTGTTTTTCACACAAAAAATGACTGTGATATAGACGTTGCATAGGTGTTTAGGTTAAAACGTTTGGATTTATATGTAAATGTTCAAATTAACGTGATACGGAACCTTTAAAGGCAATGTAGCGCGTTTCAAGAACAATATTTCTCTAAATGTCCCAAACAAATTTTGAGTAATACATGGGCCTCACGAGTGTAATATGGTTTGATATGGTCAGAAGAATATTCATTTGATAGTTCAGAGGTCAGAGGTCACAACGCGCAGGATTCAGTGGGGTTCACCCAGGGTATGAAAGTGGAGCGTCAGCGTATATTTCATACGTTTTACTCTGAGACAAAATGTATTAAAACATATGAACCAAACCAGAATTGACAAACTTCCTTATTTGAAACCAGATATTTGTGCAAAAGTCAGAAAGGAATAATTGCCACGATGGCACCGATTCACCCGCCCGGCCGCTATGTCAATGCACGATTTGCACGTGCTGGACGCTTTTTGCATTCTACCCGGTAGCGCTCTGCCGTGCTGAGCCTCAAGCCAAACTTTTCAGTTACTGCTAAAGAATCACAGCATTCAAGTTTTACTTGGTTTTCTTGATGGACCAGTGAAAAAAATAACCGTTTTTATATGATGATTAATTTCAATAAATATTGAAAAGTATTATCAATTATGTTTGTTTTTTATGAAATCATGAAGTTTCAAAATACCATTATACCTAGGTTATTTGGTATTCTAAACGTTATATAAACAAGTACATGTATTTGTGGTTTTCTTATTTTTCATCCAAACATCCAACAACAATTTAGATTGTTATTATTACATAAACATAGATCATAGTTCACTTCTGGCATAGAAACAAAATAAAAGCAAAACGAAACCAAATAGCAAAATTAAAAATTAAAATTATATTATAAACTTTTATCACACACAAGTATTTAAGCAAACTGCAGAAATAACCCTAGGCAAATCATGACCAACACATCATTATCTCTAACTTGGAATGATTGACACTTTGCAACATGTCGATTTCCTTGTCTTGCACGTTCAATCCAACTCACATCATTCAAATCATTTTCGATAATTCGGAGAAAAAACATACCTGTTAGGATGTAGAATTAAATCTTAAACTGATCAGTTCTCAAAATGACTTCACTTTTTAATTCATTTTAGATTCAATCGTGCTAAATATTTATTAAGCATTTTAATACCAAAAATAGAGCCATTGGCTCTGTAGCTCATCAGGCTTTACATTTGATTTTGCTTAAGGCTGTGGTCAATGTTGTTCTCCCCTAAGTAGGAGCCAAAGTGTATAATTGATAATCGTCTCTAGTCTGTACACAAAGTGTCAGTTTCCTAGTCCTTAGGGTTCTTGAGTGAAGTTGAACATAGGTTTTAAGGCTGTGACAGCTTTGACCCTTATTAGGAGCCACAGGGCCAACAAAGCTATACTTTATATTCCTCACTAGTCACGGAATCTGTACACAAAGTTTCAGCTTTCTAGGCCTTATGGTCCTTGAGTGAAGTTGAACATAGGTTTTAAGGCTGTGACAGCTTTGACCCTTATTAGGAGCCACAGGGCCAACAAAGCTATACTTTATATTCCTCACTAGTCACGGAATCTGTACACAAAGTGTCAGTTTCCTAGTCCTTAGGGTTCTTGAGTGAAGTTGAACATAGGTTTTAAGGCTGTGACAGCTTTGACCCTTATTAGGAGCCACAGGGCCAACAAAGCTATACTTTATATTCCTCACTAGTCACGGAATCTGTACACAAAGTTTCAGCTTTCTAGGCCTTATGGTCCTTGAGTGAAGTTGAACATAGGTTTTAAGGCTGTGACAGCTTTGACCCTTATTTGGAGCCACAGGGCCAACAAAGCTATACTTTATATTCCTCACTAGTCACGGAATCTGTACACAAAGTTTCAACTTTCTAGGCCTTATGGTCCTTGGGTGAAGTTGAACATAGGTTTTAAGGCTGTGACAGCTTTGACCCTTATTAGGAGCCACAGGGCCAACAAAGCTATACTTTATATTCCTCACTAGTCACGGAATATGTACACAAAGTGTCAGCTTTCTAGGCCTTATGGTCCTTGAGTGAAGTTGAACATAGGTTTTAAGGCTGTGACAGCTTTGACCCTTATTAGGAGCCACAGGGCCAACAAAGCTATACTTTATATTCCTCACTAGTCACGGAATCTGTACACAAAGTTTCAGCTTTCTAGGCCTTATGGTCCTTGAGTGAAGTTGAACATAGGTTTTAAGGCTGTGACAGCTTTGACCCTTATTAGGAGCCACAGGGCCAACAAAGCTATACTTTATATTCCTCACTAGTCACGGAGTCTGTACACAAAGTTTCAGCTTTCTAGGCCTTATGGTTCTGGAGTGAAGTTGAAAATAGGTTTTAAGGGTGTGGCTACTGTGTCCCTTATTAGGGGCCACAGGGCCAACAAAGCTTCAATTTCTAATCCTCAATAGGAGGTACACAAAAGTTTATACTTTCTAGGCCTTATGGTTTTGGAGAAGAAGTCGAAATTCCACAAACTTACGGACGAATGGACGCCGAACACTATGCCATGCTATAAGCCCATCGGGTCTTACAGACAAGATGAGCTAACACAAAAATAAATGAATGTAGTTCTGCTTATTTCCATTTGGAAAATAACTACTCAATACATGATAATATTGATAAACAAAAAAACTTGACATTTAGAAAAAATAATGATATTGAAATAATCATTTACAAAAACTGACTGTTTTCATTACAATTGCAACATGCATGTTAGCTTTAGAAACATAAGCACACATATCTTATTTACTTATTTCAACACGTGAGTAAACCACATCTTGCAACGATATCACAACTATAACAAGTTCATGCTTCTATCATATCATCAATTAAATACTTAATATCACTTTGGCATCAATGTAGACAACTAAATGGCAGGTGTACTAGTTCCAGAGCTATTAATGATTTATTCAACAGTCACATCAGCCTTGTCATGTTCATTTCAACTGTAGCCGGAAATTATATATTGTGTCTTTACATTGGGTACATTTTACTTTTATAACCATCTAGCTACCTTAAACCATAACCAAATCTGTATTTGTGTAATCCCTTGTTCCACATTGCTACACACAGTTTGTCTCCATCAACACACAGACCAGTTGGAAACTGTACACCATTCTCTTCTGTAAGAATGTCTCTAACAAACTCTCCTGTAGTACTGAGATGTATAACTTTGTGTGTTGTATAGTCAGCTACTAGAATGTCTCCTGTACTGGTGGTTGTGATTCCCAATGGACCTCTCAGAGCTCTGTCTCGTGTATGTGTATTTAAACACAATGATTCCCCAGGGACCTCCAAGTGCACTGCCTTTCACTTATTGTAATATTCAGCTATATATCTCTAGTGAAGATGTGTCCAAATAAAGATAGGAAGCTTTCTATGTATTGTTCAGTCACTTTTTAACATTCTTCTTTACATTGTCAACAAATCACATAGTTCAGATTAAACATATTCTTATATCTTAAATTAGAACCCATTGGAACCATTTGAAACCTTTCACTTATTGTTATATTCAGCTTTATATCTTTAGGGAAAATGTGTCCAGATAAAGATAGGAAGCTTGCTATGTATTGTTAAGTCATTTTTTAACATTCTTCTTTAAATTATAGCAAAATAAATAATTCAAATTCAATATATTTCTTCATCTTCAATTACCAATGGAACAATAATTGTTTAATTAGTATCTTCATAACTGTCGTTAATAAGTTCAACTAATCAATTGACAGTGCTAAGGATGTTTTGTCAACGTTCAACTTGCAAATGCAATCCTGTGCCAGGTTTAAATCTTATCTTATGCTTTCCAGTAGTGTTTCAGTTTTGACAACATGTTGATGTGTATATTATAGACACAAGCAGATAGCAGAGACTAAAATGTCTCAGATGGGTAAAACAAAGTGGGTAATATTTAACACAGTTAAACACTAGACAGCACGATGACGGCACCAAACTGCCACTGGGAAGATTGCCTTGTTATATACATTGATTGTTAGTCCTGCTCCAGCACTTTGGATTAGATAGGAGTCTTTAATATAGTCTAGATCCTAATTCTACAAGTTTAGAATGGCGGCTGAATAAACATTTGAAATAGAGTGTCTGATAATGCAAATAATGCAATTGTTCATACTTGACACGAATTACAAGAATGGCTAAAGTTACTTTAATAAATTCATCAATTGGGTGGCAGTTGAATGTAGAAAAGTAACTTTTTATTAACAAAATATGCAACCTCCCTTTTCGTTTCAGTGGGATTTTCAGTCGCAATTGTATACAGAGATTTTGTAATTGACAAACGGTTCAACATGTCATGCAGTACACCCATGTAGAGCCTCAATGTACTAATAGTTCACCAGTGTAATCTAGTTTTCAGGGTCTATACATGACCAGGACTGCTATTGCGAATTCAAAATTAGATATAAACTTTAAGAAGGCTTCACAACAATTGCTGGCATAAAGTGTGTTTGTAATGTTCTTTTTACTGATGCTTATCCATTAGGAACTTTCATATGTTTAGAAACTATCTAATTTATTTAACGCTCACACACACAAATATACTGTTTTAGATATGATATTATTTAAACATTACACAATTTTTGTAACCAACTGAATAAAAGCAAACAAGAGTACACACCAAAGTGATTTTAGGGTTGGTCAGTATTTTCTGCAATCAGTCAAACAGTCTTATCCCAAAAAACTTTCCATTTTATATGTATATATTATATGTATTTGTCTCAATGAAGTTAAATAAATGTGCAAAATGAATAATGGAATTGGCTAGATAGGTTTCTGAAATCCTCCAAACAAATCAGATCATGGAAGATCAGTACAAAACATATTAAAACATTCAAGTATTATTACATCTTCCTACACAGAACCTAAAACGCCAGTTTCCGAACTGTCATTTTATGCCTTGCTGAAGAGCCTTTACTTTTCTATGCTGCTATAGTGCCCCTACAGACTAGAGAGCAAATACAGAAAACTCAAGGCTATGCAGCAAGGCATAAAACTGACAGTTTGGAAACTGGCGTTTTAGGTTTTGCGTAGGAAGATGGTATTATTACTGTCCAGTATCGAGTGTAGGCTATCAGTTGTTATCTATAGCTCGACGTGTTTAGGGTGTTGGTTTGACAATGTTTACATTGAATGTAAAGATACAGTTATCAAACGTCCCTCGTGACATGATGCCACTTGCAGACACACCTATGTTAAACATTGTTACTGACAATGACGGGTTCATGTTTTCAAACATTCTGTGGAGCGCAGTGGTTTAGTGGCTAGCGTGCTTCCCTGCGACTCCAAAGAGCCGGGTTCGAATCTAGGTGGAGACACCAACAATTTGTGACCTGGGCTTTACACCGTGTTGTGTCCTTGGGCAAGGCACTTTATTCACATTGCACTCAGTCCCCCAGCTGTAGAATTGGGTACCTAAATACGGAAAGTACGGATCTGTGTGGTCGCGCAGAGCGCTTCATAGCAGATTAGAAAGTACAATTCCTTCAGGGTAATAATGTACAGCCAATGAGCAGTGCTTGCACTGGATATTAGACTTAAAACTTGTCATTGTTATTATTTATCGGGGGACCTCGAAACTGTCGATGAAGGCAGAGAACGCGCCACAACACTCTTTGATGTGCATTGAATGGGGTGCCTTGCAACTGTGTTTTCACCGTCATGTAATTAAGAAATGAGTTTCATAATATTGTTGTCCACACCGTTAAATATAAACAAGATAAAGTTGTGTAACTGGCGAGTTTGCGAAGCCAGTTATGCTAAAGTATATATTATGAGATTCAAAGAGGATATACCAATATGGACAGACATATTATGAAATTTATTTCTTATTCAAATAAGGTTATTGAGTAACAGTCAGGCAGATGAATCGACACGATTGCACCGATTTACCCGCCCGGCCCCTATCTTAGTGCACGACTTGCACGTGCTGCACACTTTTTACGTTCTAGCCCGTGGAGTAAATATTCAGTAATTTGTAAATAGCTGGTTAAGTAGTGCAATATTCCAAATCCATGTGCTTTCTAGACCCACCAATGATACAACTGCTATGGCTTCTTACGACTTATGCTGCATATCGTAATTAACTTATATTCACTTACTTCAAAATCCATGTATACAAATGATAATGTTTTACTTACATTTTTTATGAGATTGTGATGTTTCAAACTATTATTCGTTATAAAGAATCGATGTTATTTGCTCTTTTTGACGGCACATAACCAAATACTTATGTTTTTTGTTTCTTTTTCATATAAACAATACAACAATTTAATGATGATTACTGCAAATACAAAGTACATATCTTCAGACATATCAACAAAATTAAAAACAAGCAGTGGCGATCATCTAAACATATAGTTTTAATAGAAACCTCTTCATTCACAAGTGTTCAAGGTACAACAATAGCAGACAATTCATTGCCAAGAAATTCTCATCCGTTACTGAGAATGATTGACACTCTGCATGTGTTTCACTGATAACGTGTGCATTTCCTCGATTTGCACGTGCAATCCGATTGGCATGTTTCCCAAACAAAATCACTCCTTTATGATTGAGGGATAAACATACATTTTGAAATCAGTTGCACGAAAGGGAATTATTTTAGTTTGAATTTAATATAAAGCAAGTGAGTTCACCAATAAACCTTTAGTATTTCGGTTTCTGTTTGTACTGAAAAACCAATATTACAAAACAATCATAAATCAGAATAATTATAGCACAAAATAATGATGAAAAATAAGTAAGTATAGTGGAAAACTGTACACGCAAACTATACATGTAATTGAAGAATGATTTAAGATACACTAACTGTTTTCATTACAATCACACACTTGTTAATAGTAATTGAATAAGCACTATCAATATTTAGTCATGTGATACCTGTTTGGTCCTAATTCCACCCAATATAACAACTTTTGCCAGTTTATGTTGCTATCAAATAATCAATTAAAGATTAAACAACATTTTTGACACCAATGTAGACAACTTATTTCAATGATTTCCATGATTTATTCAACAGTCAAATCAGTCTTCATATGTGTATTTTCTTTGAATCTTAAAATTATATATTGTGTCTTTACAAATGTTTCAAATGGGTAAATTAAATTCCTGAAAGTGCTCTCTCTCCCTTAGCATAATCACATCACCATCATGCTAACTGCAAACCTAACCAAATCTGTATTTGTGTAATCCCTTGTCATATATTGCTACACACAGTTTGTCTCCATCAACACACAGACCAGTTGGATACTGTACACCATTCTCTTCTGTAAGGATGTCTCTAATATACTCCCCTGTATTACTGAGATGTATCACTTTGTGTGTTGTATTGTCAGCTACTAGAATGCCTCCTGTACTGGTGGTTGTGATTCCCCGTGGACCTCTCAGAGCTCTGTCTCCAGTAGGTGTGTATGTGAATACAATGTCTCCAGACTGTGTCAGACAGATGACAGACTTCAGACCATTATCTGACACCAGGATAGTTCCTTGTCTGGTCACGTGTATGTAGCAAGGATCTTTGAAGCTCTTTCCTATTGTAGGAAGTGTTGTGAAGGTCTTCAGGATGTTTCCCTGCATATCAATCAGATCCACAGAAGGTCGAGACCAGGAACCAGCCACCAGTGTTGATTGATCCAGAGTAGACAGACCCATGTACCTCTTACTTGTCTGTATTGTTGTCAGGAGTGTCAGGTCAGGAGTCACAGCAACTGTGATGATACACGGTGAGTCAGGGAGAGACACAGCTACATTACCTTCACTGATAACTGTCATACAACAGGGCTTACCAGAAACCTTGAGTACACTTGAACATTGCTGGCCTTCTTTAGTGTCACATGATTTCAAAAGGCGTTTCGAATCATCAGTCAAAATAGTGACCTTAGTATCACCAGTGATCATAACCAAACAATCTGTAACCTTGCAACTG
The DNA here is from genome assembly GCA_916613615.1 of Steromphala cineraria. Classification (NCBI taxonomy): domain Eukaryota; kingdom Metazoa; phylum Mollusca; class Gastropoda; order Trochida; family Trochidae; genus Steromphala; species Steromphala cineraria. The sequence goes on along the minus strand of OU744723.1, from coordinate 23,769,639 downwards.
TCTGTCACATTTTCTGTATCTTCAATAACTTCATCCAGTACAGGTGTAGCAGTCAAGTCTATTCTGTCAGTATGTTGAATCTTCACATCCATCTTTCCTATTTCTTTCTTAAAATTTTCAAGATTATGTACAAGGTTCAGGCTAGCTACATCTGCTTCATCCTTCCTCTGTGTGCCTGTGACGTCAGCTCCAGCTTCTGATCCAGACGACTGATACATCTCAAACAGCTGCGCCTCATCCTCCAACTCCAGGGCCTGCTGGATGGACTGAGACTGCTGCTGGTACAGCTGTAGATCCATTTGTTTTGTCTTCATCATCGACCTCAACATCTGTGTGTCTTGTTCGGGTTGATCCTTTACCTGTCTTATCAGTTGATCTTCCTTCTGTTTCAGCGCATCGATAGCTTCTTTTATGGAATTTCGTATTTCTGATTCCAGCATGGACCTATCAGCCAAAAGGTTTTTTTCTTGTACATCCAGTTTGTGAACCTCGCCTTTTGTCAAATCAATTTTATCTGCCAAATTTTGCTGATGACGATGAAGTTTTGATTTGACCTCTGAGAGCTGTTCCTTGATTGTGATGACCTCTTTACATGATCTGTGAGCAATACTGCAACAGACAGTACACAAGGGTTTGTCATGGTCTGTACAGAAGAGTTTCATCTTCTCGTCATGTTCCTTGCATATAAGTTGCTTCTGTCGAGGCTTTTTTTCTGAGACTTGTACAACTTGGTGCTTTTTTAAGTTTGGCATTTTACCGTGCATTTGCAGACATCCATCACAAAATAGAGCTTCACATTCTGAACACCAGTGTGTGGCTGGAGTTGTCTTCCCGTCTTCCTTGCACACTGAGCATTGGTCATGTCCTGGAAAGTACCATCATAAATCATGTATAACAGTGCATGATTATAATATTTCCATACATTATTTTTACTTTAACAGCTTTAAAATGGTCAACTTTGTACTCAGTTTGATGCAGTTACAAATAGGATTTATATTGCATTTGTGTATTTCATTAAAATGATAACTCATGCATAGAGCAATTAACATGTATGTCGTGTGTGTATTATGTACTTGAATATTGATTATATAATTGATATGAATGTTGGAGTGTTGATAATCTCTATTTGTTTTAAAGTTACCTTGTACAACTGAGTCCATGAGTCCAGTGAGAAGCAGTCCTGGTTTCAGCTGCCCCGCCCAATCTTCCACAGGTCTGTCAGGGTGAGGCACTGGGGTCTCTTGTCTACACGTGGGACAGGGGATGGTATTGTTTTTCACTGCTTCTTTTTTTGTCTGTAGATATTTGCCCAGGCAGTTCTTGCAGAATGTATGCTGGCAGGCTAGTGTTACAGGCTGCACATACACCTCCATACACACACTGCAAGTCAGGAAGTCGTCCTGTAGCTTGCCAGCTGTCGCCATCTTGGACCTGTATACATAGAATTGTTAACTGTCTGAATACCGGCGATATAAATACACTTTTGAGTTCATAAAGAGTGAGATATTCTGTAAAATAATCTTCTATCTGTCAATAAAGGCAAAAACCTTTAACATTATGTGGGCGTAGTTCTCTGGTAATCTGATTGGTCTAGAACTTGTCACGTGACAGTCGTCAGAAAATAAAATTGACTTGACCCCGCTGACCCCGAGTCCGACAAATAAGTGATTGTGACTTAAGTTACTAAAAATACCCTCATTACATTGATATCATGACGTCATTGACCCATCCTTGCCAACAATCCCGCCAAAATCCCGACACAGCTGAAGTTTTCTATTCGAATATTCTATTCAAATGTTGTTCGTCCAGCGATTGGATTTTTGTACAAAAATTACCCTTTATAAGGACGACATACTATGAGAAATTTGTCTTAATAGACATAATGATTATCTCCTTTCATTTCGTGGAAAACTTTAATACTTTCACTTGGTTCTGTTCCACTCATTAAAATATAATTGTCTACCTCATTTAAAGAGATACACAAGATATTAGTCAATAAACGACAGGCTTATATTTTTATTCTTTAATTTTTTAAAATATTTAGTCAGACTTTCACAATTGTATTGTCCACTCAGTGTGTCAATTTACATGCATGTAAATCATTAATTATATTCTAAAGAAACGTTCTGTTAATAAGTTTAAGAAAATATGTTTTGAACACACACACAAGCAAATGATGATAAATAAGAGGGGAGAGTTGGAGACTTACAATTGCAAAAAGTTGAGAGAAAAAAACATCTTTCTTTAAGGAGAGAATTCCAATATTTCATATAAACACACAAACGCAACGTTAAACTCTAGGGCACCTATTTCACAAACATATATCCCCTATTCATTAAAAGGAAATGTGTAATTCATTGTTTCAATTTGTTTCTATGATGCACAAATTGAATGTTACCCTCAAAGGAGCAAAGTGAGCCAGGGGGAGCGTTAGAATGTTTCCTCATTGTCAACACATTATAGTTTCAGAGTTATCAACTATTTCTATAAGCAAATTTAGTCAAATAGAATTATAATTTTCATTCTATTATTTTCCAGCATTTAAAAAAATTGATATTAAAAATGAAGTGTAAAAATATATTATAGGGGTTTTGTTTCATTTAGAAACACATATGTTTTCTTTGATTTTTTAATATAGTTTGATATTCATCATACATATTGTTTTATCTCTAAACATTTAAAAAGAAAGGGCGGATGGGCAAGTCCGACAGAGATTAGATGTTTGTAAAAAGTTAAATTTGTTTTTAAAACCAATTAATGTCTTTGTTTCTTTCATATATTTATTGGTTTCTGATAATAAATGAGTTGAATTGTCAAGACTCCCATAGTTCTTAAAAATTCGTATATAGTGATCATTTAAGTTTTTGGATAAGAACTTCAAAAATATAGGTCCATGACATATAAAATCATGTTTTATTCTTCTTTGCATACTGAGCCAAGTTTTTTAAATATATTTTTCATAAGTTTGTCTATGAGCTGCATGGCACTTTAAACAACCTTTTTTTATTGGAAATGGCTTATTATCGGCGTTTGACATATCATATGTGTGTGTCTTTTCGAATGGGGCATGGTATGTTAAAAACCATTTGTCATGCAATACTTTATCTTATGAGAATTAGAGACATACTGCAAACTGCTTTTTAACCATGTAATGTTATATGTTAGAGGGCGCGCTTTGCCCTGGTCTCCCCTAATAAACAAACATATTTGCTGTAAACAGGGAAGCAGTTAATTGCTGCTATTCACATGGTCCCATGAGCAGTATCTTAAACATGCTCCACTTTATAAACATTTCTTTCCTTTATAATTGAAACTTTGTGTATATATTTCATAAATAGATATACAAATTTCAAATACAGAACACAAACGTTTTTAAACCTTTTTTAATAATAAGAACTGTGCTCTACTGTGCATGAGTTATTCAAGTTATTTTTCATTCTATGTCAATATTAGAAATGCAAATTTTCGATATCAAGAAGTAATCAATATATTCCTGAAGAGCCTTTCAAAATGCAAATCCATCTTTTATTTGAATTTAACATTCACTATACCATGGCGATATAACACTTAGCTTAAGTCTATGTGGCATTATATCAGTAAACTATATCTTCCCTGGGGGTAGAGATAGCAAAAGAGTGTTAAAGTAGGCGGACGTTTAGACCCTCAAATACCTCCTTCACAACCTATCACTTAATGCCACACACAAGACTATCCGCTCTCCTACAGTGTACCCGTACAGCATATTTATACGACTGGTAAATTGATAATCAATATAAGCGCATATAGAAGACATAGGTACAGACCCTCACCTGCCTACACTGTGATCAAACACTCAATCAATGATCCGTAAAGAATAGACTCCTCAAACTCGTCATTAGTTGTGCACGAGGTTTAGTCTGAGGGCGTTAGCCCGAAGACTAAACCTCGTGCACAACTAATGACGAGTTTGAGGAGTCTATTCTACTTAAACCTAAATTCGAAACCGGTTTGAGTCAACGCACAACTTGCACGTGAACCCCGCAACACATGTCCCTGTTTACTATTGACGAGTTTTTACCTAATGGCGACTTATAAAAAGCAATCACGTGAGCTTAATGTCATTTTCAACAGCTACGCTCAATGAACAACACCGTGACTGAAAATGCCCCCCAAGAAAAATCATGTTATGCGATAAATGTGACATGTGTAAGTTGATGTTGGTTTATTTTACTAATGTAATTTTGTAGTTTTACTACTGTTCACTACTAACAGAATATATTAAATAGAAGACTCTATATGCTATTCTATAAAGTAGACGCTCAATTGACAATTTTCTTATTTTAAAAGAACAAATATGTCTTTTACTAAATCTGTTCACCACTTAAATAGGAATTGTAAGTCATACATTAAATCGTTACGAAAGATTATCATGGATATAGAAAAAATATTTTTTTTGTGTGCATTTTTATGTTATTCAACGAATAAGTTTAACGGCTACATGTGTTGAAATAACAAATTTTGTTCACAAAAAGGCCTAATGATGCATAACATATATAAAGATTATCCACAAAATAGCATATTTGCCACACATTTAGAGACATGATTTAGTCCATGTCAATGCAACCAATCAAAGCAAGATGCACGGGATGCACGTGCGTTGCCACAGAAACTGAAATTGACATAAAACAAGCAAACTCGTCAGAAACAGCATTTTGTAACAGGAGCTAAATTTATGGACTGAATAACAAACGTTGTTGTTAAAAATCATTGTATGTTTTAATGTCACCAGATATAACTATTAGGGAACAGATAATAAACTAGATTAGCGTTTGCGGGATACCGCAAAAGCAGAGCAGCCCCGAAACTTGGGGTTTCGCCTTACCCTATTCCGCCTTTTACAGGCCTCACCAAATTGGGAATTTTCCCGTGACCTTGACCTTTGACACTCACGGTCACACAATCAATGAACACATTTCATTGAGTATAACATTATTGTAATGAAATAAAGTGTTAAAAATTAAATTAATCCATTTTCTCCATATATGTTGACTTTGCTGTGACCTTGACCTTCGACAGTTCGTACTCAAAACTTTTTGAAAATTTTGTACTTCTCAAGAGATAATATATACAAAATCTAAACTTCATAGCACAAAAACTTTTCAAGTTATTGTGTTTACAAGGAATTGCAATAAGTCATATCTCATGACCTTGACCTTCAAGGTCACACAATAATTGAACACAATTTATTGAGTATAACAATCATGTATTGATTAAAAGTGATCATAGTTAAAATTAAGCATTTTCGCTAAACCATGCTTAAGTCATGACCTTGCTGTGACCTTGACCTTTGACAGATTGTAGCCGAAACCTTCTCAAAATTTTTTACTTTTCCAAGGATGATATATACCAAGTTAGAGCTTCATAGCACAAAAACTTTTCAAGTTACTGGTTTACAAAGAATTTTGTGGTGATTTTATAACTCGTGACCTTGACCTTTGAACTTGAAAGTGAACATGTCATAATGATTCCCTGGAAGTATTAACATTTAGACATGTTCATGAGTTCTGAAAAGCTAAATGGGATAAAGTATACCCCAATTTAGTGCATTTTGTAATAACTCATATCTCATGACCTTGACCTTTGACCTTCAAGGTCACACAATCATTGAACACTTTTTATTGAGTATAACAATCATGTATTGATTAAAAGTGTTCATAGTTAAAATAAAGCATTTTCGCTAAAACATGCTTACGTCATGACCTTGCTGTGACCTTGACCTTTGACGGATTGTAGCCAAAACTTTTTCAATTTTTTTTACTTTTCCAAGGATGATATATACCTAGTTAGAGCTTCATAGCACAAAAACTTTTCAAGTTATCGCGTTTACAAGGAATTCTTAGAGTGAATACATAGCTCGTGACCTTGACCTTTGACCTTGAAAGTGAACGTGTCAAAATCGTTCCCCCGAGGTATGAGCAGTAAGGTATGAATAAGAGTTCTGGAAAGCTTAGGGGAAAAAAGTTATAGCTAGTAGTACGAGTGCGGCGGCGGCGGCGGCGGCGGCGATGGAAACTTCACAAAAACTGATAGCAGCCCCGTCCTTAGACGGGGCTGCTAAATAGTGTTCAGTTTGCATGACAGTATTGATATTAACAGCTAATTAACATTATATCTAAAATTATTACAAGGTGTCAGAAAAGGCTATTTACTCTCCTGTCAATCTTTCAAAAACACCTTACTGAACAAAATGACTATTTAGCATTAAAATTTTAACTCTGTACCATGTTAAGAATATGTATGTTAATGTATTTCATCATGTTTTTTAGACTTAATTCCCTTTTTGTATTTCTTTATGCTATTCACTCCGTGAACCGGAAGGTTGTCGGGGAAAAGGACCCGAAGAAAGATTTGAGAGGCAGTGTTGAGCGATTGAAATACTCAATATAGTATATTTTATGTGAATTATTGAGGTTTCTGAGGTGTTTTCCCTTTTTAAGACTTAAATGATTTTATTGCTCTTATGCTTAATACTTAACAAGTTTCATTTTAAAAGCTATAAAACTCTTTATGAAACAGCCCTATTCCATCACTTGAGAACAAGCTTAGTTGTTTCAACATAAGTAAGAATTACATTTTCAATCCAGTAAAAATTAAACGCCAAATATCATTTCATTTATATTTCCATGAGTTAAAATTAAAAATATAGCCGATGTAAGACAATCTGTATAACTTAACTATTCGTATGCATCAAAACGCTTTATCATTTTATTTGAGGTTGCCCATAATAATATTATGTGCGCTAAATCAAAAGTTTTCTGTCCATCATTGCTTTATTTATACCCGTGTTACTAGTCTAAGAATACATCGATGACTATGGTTCAATTCTGATATAAACAATGTTGAAACGGAAAAAAATTAGTTAAAATTTAACAGAAAATCTGCTATTGGAAAACCAATGATATTGAAACAGAAATCTTCATTTTACTTTCCTCTGAAAACACGTTCTCCCCAAGGGTGTACCTATTCAACTGCAGGCAACTCGTGGCACGTGCAGCACGTATTTCAATTGAGGTGTAATCTGCACGTGCAACTCAAGGTGCGCGTGGTTCTGACGGTTGTTAGGTAATTGACTATTGACGAGTAACAACCAAATATTGACGTTTTATTATAGATATTGACGATTTTTTCTTGGATATTGACGAGTTTCTATAGTCCTACATACTACTATTGACGACTAATTTAGGTTTAATACATGAATAAACATATATCTACTTCAACCTGCCTCGTAGCTTTGTGATCGTATTCAATGTATGTTTGGCTAAATAACTTGAGTCAAATCAATCTTTATTTCGGTACTCAAAAGGCCTCAGTGAAACAGTGAAACTGTGATTATAAGAAAAGCAATCAATCTGACGGTTTGCTTGCACAATCGTCTGACCTATGAATTTACCACGACTTTAACTATCCAATATAATGGTTGTTTGTGGTGTTACCTGAATGAATTATTATTCATTATATATATATTTTTTTTTTTGCTTCAATGCGATTCTTTTTTACAGACATCGACAATTCTAGCTCATGAAATACAAAAATACCTAACGAGATGCATACAGCCATTACACGAACCAGGAAGTAGGAAGCAACCTTAGCCTCGTTTTCTATTTAAGAAGTTCATAGGTCACTGCATACATAAATATTGAGAATCCCCTTTGCCCCAGATTACGTTTTCTTTATATTCTCTTCTTGGGAAGGGATACATTTAATGCCGCACTCTGATTAATGTGATCAATAAAGAAAATTAGGAAATTTTCCTTAGGGAAATGCTCTCAAACTAAGAAGATATCAATTGGTTATTAAACTTTATCTTTTAATTTTGTACTGATCACTTCTATTTGACATAAATTCTCTAAAGGCATTGTAAACACGGTATATCGTACAACAATATAAACATACATACATGTATTTGGATTTCAGGTCATGTCTGCCCAACACACAGAGTGATATATACTCTTGTCTTTAATTCTTACTGCTTACCTTAAAAATCTGAACTGTTACCCACCCCCAAATACATGTCTCGTGATGTTGATAGTCACGTGATCGTATCAGTAGATATCCCAATCTGTCTTTATCTAGGTCAACCTGGTTCTGTTATCATATGTTATCGACACACGGCGTCCATAGACATAGCATTATGCAAACAACTTTGTTCACATGAATTAGAGCACATTGGCTTACTGCCATAACTATGTATCAAAACGAGTTAATTAGTTTGTATTAATAACAAAAATATTGAATCAGTAAAGATCAAAGAGAGTATTCAGTAATTTCTCCATTGATATCCCTTTACTACAGAAAGCAGCTTTCATTCAATCAACACAGGTTTGACGATACACTATGTTAACACTGACAAGTGTTTAATAACTGAACAAGAGGCTTCCCTGCAGTAATGATATCTTGAGATCAATATGACCGGTATATCTGAGCATGCCTCTCTGAGCAGGACTTGCCGACAGAGTTATCTCCCTTTACAACTACCATAAGCTATAATTTATCTTTTTCAGTGTAAAGCTGGATGAACGTCGAGGAAAGATTTGTCCACTTTAGAGAAATAGTTTATAACCTGAATCAGTAGTCGTTTATCATTGTATTAAGTGTCACAATATGTGACTTAAAGAAACTTAGAACTATTTTATGCATTTTCCGTCAAAGTAATCATTTCAATAAAGTTAGTCAAACCTTTATAAATAATAAATAGAATGTTGTGCTCCATATGCTCACATAACGTTCCAAACATGTCCGGGAATTAATGTATGCTGTTGTCTAAGGGCATATTTTAATAGTTTTCTGTCCAAAAGCTTTTCAGTGTCGTTGTCTAACAATTTGCGATGGAAGTTAAGCAATAAAACTCAAATAGTACTGTATATATCAAACGATTTTATTAAATTTGTAAGTTGATAGATAGAAACGTATTCTGACATGAACTCGAGCAAGTTTTAGCTTATTTCCACTAACATATCAAAAGATACAGACATTTTGCATACATGACCCTCAATGACAATTTGTACGCTGTCTTCATGTTAAAGCTAATTTTACTGTACGCTGTCTTGACTGTACAAACTTCTGTGTCTGCATTTGTTTTTTTGGGCTCTTTTTCGTATTTGCAGAGAAAATGGACCGTTCTCGATGTTGTTTTTGTCCAAGAGCCGTGTTTTTAGTGACTTTCAAGTATATAAGATCAATCACATGGTTGTCGTTCACGGAATGAAGACTTTTCAATAAAGAAATTTGATGTAAAAAGTGGGAAATTCAAGAAAAAAGATATACCTAGGTATTGAAAAATCTGACAATCGTTTACATTAAGGTTTCCTCATACGCTACTAAAATTAGAAAGAGGAGGTACACATTTCACAACGTGATGATCGTGTTGTCAGTAACAGGTGCTACTTAAATAGTTTTCTAAGCTGTCGAACTTTTTGAAAATTGTCTAAAGCTTCCAAAGGCTCAGGAGCACATTTGGTTATTTCGAAATAGTGATCGCACTACGAAAACAACAAGATGTGTTTGTGAAACACGAATGTCCCCGGATGCATCCTGCTCGCTGTGTCAAGGTCAAGGTCACAAGGTCAAATGTCATGGTGTCATCTGAAAGGTCTCATCACAAGGGATCCATATGTCAGGTATCAAAGACCTAGCTCTGACCAATCAAAAGTTATGACCAAGGTTAAAGTTTGTGTGGACAAACGGACAGACGGACGGACGGACAGACGGACAGGTGAAAAACAATATACCCCCGGAATCTCCGATTCGGGGGCATAAAAATAAATGTGACAAATTAAAATACAATGTATTCAATCAAAAAAGGAGAGATATGATGGACGTACCATATTCAGTTTATCAGTATAGCAGTGTAACGGATAATAGTGAGGCTTGGTTTACTTAGACTGATGTTTAGAGGGACACGTTCAAGATCCTTTTTCATAGAATGATATAAGAAGAAGCCAGTCAGAAAGTGTTATTTTGTTATAGGTAACATTTGTAACGGAAATATTAGACAAAACTGTATGAAGTATATGTATTAAGATTTTTCAGCAATCAAGACAACGTACAGACATATTATTATTTAACTGAAGACACCGTACCAAAATGTTTCATGACATCATACAGAAATGGAAATATACCTTGTTCATTCAACCTCCGATTATGCAGCTTTTATATGCACTACCTTGATAAAACTTAGTTGATGTCCTTATGATATGATACTCTTGAAGTTTAAATTGTGAAAATTATGTATAGTTCAAAATGCACTTTGATCGATGGTCAAACGTGAAAATAATTTGTGAAAAGTCATAACTCGAGACTAGATTTTCGGCGGTTTCTAACCAAAGCATGCCTCGCAGGCCTGGATTTTTAATGTCATTTTGACAGGAAAAGTCTAAAATTTCAAACATTATAAACTTAGGAGGAAACCGTTTATCAAAATGGAAATAAATCAGTATAATGTGGGGCCAACGTGGGGTAAAACTTATCAAAACTGATGACACCATACGGAACTTCCGCTCAAGACAATTTTTGGGCGTACAGTTTAGTCACGTGATGCTATAGCGTGATATAGACCAGTTAAATACGGGATGTTTTTCATGACCAAATAATAAAGGCTTACTTTCCTCCTAAGCGGAAACAGGATCGTTGATTATTTTTGATCAATTGATAATTAATAAAATAAGTCATTGCTATCAAATGAGTATATGTATACTGAATGATTTTTTCTGTAAATAGTGACCATGTTAACAATGGGCATACAATCTAATGTGCTAGCTAGTTGGTGCCGCCTGTACATTTCAGTGAAGCATGAGAGGATCTTGCCAATGTCAGCGACCTGAAATTGACATTGTTTCTCTAATTTGAGTAACTGTTTCCATCTTTGAACAAATGCCTGGCCGATTAAAGGAAAATACCGGAAGTTTCAGTAAATGAAACACGCTGCCGTGAATGAATCGGAAATGGAAACGCCTCTCATTGGTCCATTTCCACGTTCGCCCGTGTTGTCATTTCAAATTGCTTCGTAACCGTTGCCAACAGCTATCAATTTAAAATGACAAGACGGGTATTTCCCTGTAATCGGCCAGGCATTTGTTCAAAGATAGGTGTGGTGTTAATGCGAGGGTCAGTGGTCAAAAGTTGGATAAAATTCGAAAATGGATCGAGATGGTCAGCATATTAAGCGATTGATCTATGATTCCAGTGCATAGTTTTGCGATAAAATTTAGTATTAATTGCACCGCACGTTTAAATCATCGATGTGTCCTGTTTTCGATCAGGTTTTAGCGACTCTAGTGACCCCCTTTCTGTATTCTGTATTCCGGTAGAGATTATGCTAAAATCTTTATTTCTTGACCGATTTCGTTCAAATTTGAGATGTATGTTTAGCTCAACATATGAAAACGATATATTGACTGCAAAAGTCCAGGTTTCGAATATTTTTTGTTATATTGTCCATTCCGAGGTTCGAACCCCTGTGGGTTCAGCTACATTGTAGGTCAAACAGTTTTGAAGTAGCTCCGAAACGAAATCCTAAGAAATAATCAGTTAAATCATAAATAATTATTAACTGAGAAGTAGTCTTTAATTATCTTCCCCCAGATAGCTATAGGACTGTCCCTTTAAAAGTCGCACCGATTTACCCGCTATGTAAGTGCACCACTTGCACGTGCTGCACGCTTTTTGCGTTCTACTTGGTAGCTTCGCCTGTTGAGGCAAAATTATCCCAACAATCAGAATGAACATGATTTTTTGGCCCAACAAATAAAATTACCGTTAGTGTTTGTAACGCATGTGCAACTTATCGTAATGTATTTAATGATTTATTATTCAATATGTACATAATAATATATATATCTTTTTTGCAAATACAAAGTTCTGATATTCTGACATATGAACAAAATTTAAATCAAAGGGTAAACAACTTGCACATTTTTAGATAAAGTTAAATTGCAATCTTTGTTACTCACAAGAAGGTATAAATAAACCAGACAAATCATGGCCAACAAAGTATTATCCTTACTGGGAATGATTGACATTGTACAATAACAAACACCATGTCCATTTCCTCGTTTTGCACGTGCGATCCGACTGGCATGTTAGTAGTGGATAGCTAGGCATTTCGTGGTCGCCTGAATTGAATCAGATTGAATCAGTTAATTTATGCAGCGTAGCTCATGAATATGCATGACGTCACGGGTAAGAAAGGTCGACCAATCAGTTGACAGTAAAATGCAAGGATGTTCATTAAGCTATTCATCGTCATTACTGCAAAACAAAGCTTTCTTTAAGGCTACCCTAGACCACACAAGGCCGTCAGTCAAATCAGAAACTGATTTTGAATAAACGCGCCAGAGCTATCTTTAGCGTCACGTGACATAACTCAGAGCCGAGATGTGGACACACCGTTGTTTGCTTAGAGCTTTAAGAAAGGTTTTGACCTACTGAATGATAAAAGCCTCTCACTGTGTCAATAAAGTTTGGCTCGGTAGAAACAGAAAATAGAGTGGTCGACTTGTTTCCTGTTATATTCTAAATGTTATAATCTTACGTGGAAAAATTCAAATGAAAGTGAACCCTAGTGTGAAATGAAAGACACGTTAATAAAAAAACGCTCGACGTTAAAGCTGTTCTTCATAGCTTCATTTAAAACGTGTTAAGACTCGCATTATTTTATTTGAGCATGTTCAGACACGATCTATCACGTGACTGTATCACCCGACTAAATGGCGCATTATATAAAATCTCGTTTTCTCGTCCAATACCTCAGTAGATGTCTAGACAGCTATGTTATTAATTTTTCTCAGTCTCGTTACCTACAAGATCACTCTAGTGAACCATGGCAACGTACAGTGAAAACACGACTAACACTTGCTCAATGGAAGAAAGCCCGAGTACGGACCGTGAAGAGTAAGAGAGTTTGTTTCATATAGGAGCTACCCGCTACATAAACCATGTGAAAAGTTCCCGACTTCATTTTCCTCATAGTCCAGCTATAGATCAGTTGCCACTTGGTCTAGCTTACCATGGAACGAAAGTTATACATTCCGATGCACAGAAGTTTATAGACTTTTTTGATCGTCGGCGTAGGGGACAGAAAGGAGGCCAAGCTCGACCTGGTTCTCGTATCATCAGCATTAGTTCTCCAGCTGATGGAACTGAAGACCAGAAGACCAAGAGATCACCAAAGCGAGTCAAAGCTATCAAACGCAAAGCAGAAGACGACCGTCTACCTTCAGAAGACCAGAGCTCACCCAAACATTCTTTTGTAGGGAAGCCATCTCAGCCTAAAGATTTCTTTCTAGTGTAAACAAGGACTTGGCCAACTGCGCATGCGTCATAGTTTCTGTACTACGCATGCGTTTCATTTAAATGTAACCATCCATGAGAAAGAGCGGCTATCATTCTAGATGTCCTTTTAGTGTACTGTGTGTCTTGGTTTGCTCCCTGTAGATGTTCGTGGGGAAGATAACAGTGGATGTTTTACTTGTGTTTACTGCAAGACTAAGTTGAAGTATACTTACCACCGGTTCTTAGTTCACAGTGACAAATGTACTGTGAAAAGAAAACTTTCTTGTCATGTTCCCCTGTGTACTTGTGGTGTTAACCAGAGAGTATAAAAGACAGTTACGGTAGGCACGCATTGACATTTTCTCTCTAACCAGCAGACAGATCAGATCTCAGAAAAATGAAGAGAACGTCAGTGGTGAGACCCAGGGATATTTTCTCCACCTTTGACAAACCGAGAAAAGCAAAGCTGAAAACTTCAACAAAGAAACAGGTTACTTTGAAGACACAACGGACTGCTTCTCAATCAAAAGGGAGCAAGCATAGGAAATCTCCCAGTAAGCTGAAAATACAAACTATCTCGACCATACAAGGTGTTGTGAACAGGGCTGTAGCTGCGTTGAAACGAGAGAGGCTCGAGAGAGGGTATAAAAGGTAGCTACAAACTCTATAAACCCTGCATACACGTATGGGATCGGAAATGGAGCAGGTCACCTGTCCAGATTGTGGGAAGAGCTTTACACGTAAGGACAACCTACTGAGACATCAAAAGCAAAGGCATGGAAGGACATCTTACACACCTCCTCCTCTGAGTGACCAGTCTCTGTCACTGTCTCCGCCTCCTCCGCCTCCTCTGCCTCCTCCGCCTCCTCAGAGTGGCCAGTGGAGCGGTCAGTCTCCGCCTCCTCCTCCCCATAGTAGCCAGGTGAGCGGTCAGTCTCTGCCTCCTCCTCCACCTCCTCCGCCTCCTCATGAGCAGCGATTCCAGCTCGAGATTCCCTCCAACGCTCTCGTGGTTGGCCCGAGTGGTTCGGGGAAGAGTGTATTTGTCTTCAACCTATTACGACACGGCTTGATTCAACCCCTACCAGACTCTATCGTCTGGTGTTATTCTGTGTGGCAACCTCTCTACGAGAGCATTCAACAAGCCATACCCCAAGTCCAGTTTGTGAAAGGCCTACCTTATGATGTCGAGGATGAACATTACTTTGATGCCAACAAACAGAATGTCTTGATCCTGGACGACTTCCTAGTTGAAGCCAAGAATGATAAACGGATCTCTCGTCTGTTTACTCAAACCTCTCACCATAAGAATGTACTCATTTTATTATTGATCCAGAACATTTTTCCAAGAGGCAAGGAAAGTCGTGACATTGCTCTCAATTCACATTACGTTACCCTGTTCAACTCCCCTGTGGACAGACAACAGATTAAGGTATTTGCCAGAAGAATATTCCCTGACGACATCACTAAATTCATGAGTCTTTACGAGAGAGCTGTTGATACACCTTGTGGGAACTTAACCGTAGATCTTAAACCTGCTACCAGCGAAAAGAACAGACTTCACGTTAATATCTTGACATCCAATCCAACACACCATCAACCTAGCTTATATAAAAGAGCAAGTACCAACCCTAGACGTTCAGTCAGTTCGAAACCTTTGCGCTGAACAGACGTTTCTTGACGACTTCCTTGAAACAGCTTCTCATTCAAGCAGTGAAGAATCGGGGCCTTTCACTATGGCTAAAGCTTGCGCCGATTGCGGTGTCTTGATTGACAACATGCACGACCTCCAACGCCACATCAAATCCTGGTGTCCAGCTAATGATAATGCATTGACGTCCAACAAGAGGAAACGGGCCAGATACATCAGTGACGATTCGGATGAGGAACAACAGCCTATGCAGAAAGGAGGTGGTATAGATGATTCAAAACCACTTCCTCGTCACTGGAAACCCATCAATGACATGGCAGCCGAAGAGTGGCAAAATGTGGGCTTGCAACGTATCTGGAAGCGGGTGTATCAGCTTTATGAAGGTGACATGGCACTCAACAGGACAAAATACAAGCGTGTCGGTCGGACAGTCGAGTGGACAGATCGGAAATTGAAACAGCTTTGGGATACTAAATTGATGGATAGTCTCAACAGCATCCTCGAGTTTACTCAATATTTTAAAGAAGCGCCTCTGTTTGTACCCCTCCTAACCAGTCTAGATGAGATAGACCCGTCCTCGGAGCAGACCATGATCAAGGGTGAAATCAGACGTTTCATTCATCCTAAAATGAAAGACATTCTCACTCGGCTGGATAGGCCTGAATTAGACACTGACGCGGAATCTGACTTGGCTACTGACGGGGGTGAGGCCAATAACGAGCAGAGTGACCAGGACTGATGTATAACAGAAAGTGTAGGCTAATCCACTGTCAGTTCAGTCTTCATCTCTGCTGAGACAAGATGACTAAACCAAGCTTGCTTCATGTGGTAAAATCACCAAGCCCACTCCAAAGACAGAACCACAAGAACAACAAGAAAAGACCTATTTCTCTCTATGTCAAAGGGGTGATCAAGCGAGGACCGCCAGGGCAACAGAGATGACATGAAACCAAGGTTCAGAAAAGATAGTCAACTACATGGGACAGTCAACCACATAGGATACTCATGAAATATTCAGCCCACCTGGACACAATGCCTATTAAAATATAGCACATAGCATAGAGGAGACTTGCAAATAGTATAATCAGCACTTGATTCTGTTTTGTGTATTTTATGCATGTATTTCGACCCTGTATCAGAATCTTTCTTGTGATTAAATAAAAATCAATAAAATGTCCGTCATAGTTTGTTTGTTTTTTACTGTGACAGAGTATTGTTGTAGACAGACAGTGAACGAGATCATACCATGTACACACCATGGCATTGTAGTCTATCCTCGGTTGGTCAGGACACATAAGGGTTCTCTCAATCTGAATATTTTCAAATAGCATGTTATAAAATGTATTTGTTGTTCAAATATATCAAACTACCTATCACCCCCTTATACACGGTTTATGGACTAGTTCATTGCATAAGATCCCATGACATATTAATTTACCAGTAAAACAAGTTTATTTTTCTGTTTGCTAAATTCGATTCAAATATAGAAAAGGAAATGTGTATGATTTATTAATATCGGAATCAATTTTCAAAACACGTATGTAAAACTGCTAACAAATCTACATTCAGAAATAGTTGCGGTTAGTCGTTAAAAAAAGTCTATTCATAAGGACATAAACTATCTAAAAATTAACCCTCTTTTCTGTTTAAAGTTCCGTTCTTGAGAAGGGGCATTTTGCAAGGGGTAATCAGGTATCTAGATTTAGATTTACACAAACATACCCTTACAAAAGATATCTCCAGGCAAACTAATTAGCAAAGCCAGTTACAATTAAATAGCACACTTGTAAACATCACCTTCCAAGCGTGACCTTATATCAGGATTGAATGAAATACCTCTCTAGGTCAGTCTATGTGGACCTTATGTCAATAGACTTGGGCTATGTCGATTCATTATTTGTATGGACGTCTTAAGGTTGATAATAAGCTTAGTGTTTTGGATATAAACTTGTCATTCATTTTACAGAAATAGTCATGTCATAAATTATGTTTAAGCGTTCGTCATTTATCCTTTATACTAACGCTTTCTTCACCATTGTTATGTTTATATTTAGGGATTACTGATCCCAGTCGAGTCTAGATTATTCAGGGATGAAGTTGTACAGTACACAATTTATTTTCTCTCAGATATACACTTCTTTACAAGTTTGCTTTTATATAATATAGCGATTCCATTCATTTCACATATCTACACTTTAACAGTTTGTTTTAAAGTCACTTCTAGACGTTATCTCGACACCATGGTATGGATTCGTCACAGTCACATGGCAGACGTGTCAGAACATGTTATAAGCCTCTCTCTGTCCTAACCTACATCAAATGATAATACATTTAGAATGATAACCTAGGGCCATGACCATCTGTATATCTGTGATGTGAAGTAGTGCTTGGTATTTCTGTAAGAGAATTGTCTTCGTATAGAACACTTTAGAACGGATTTCAATTTTCCCAGTTTACCCCTTGATTTAATTTCATTCACTATCTTGAGCAAGTCTACATCTATACAGTGATAATAGCATAGCATAGGGGGATTCTTTTTTATTTTAGTTAGTGGCTGAACAGCACTCTATATCCTCGCTACGAGAAGCAGCTGTTATTGACTTTAGTTTGAGTCGTTTGTCTTTCAGTAGGTCAAAACCGTCAATGTCTATTTACTCGGTTAAAGTAAACACCTCTGTATTCGGGAGTCCATTCGTCTCTCCGTGCTCAGCCTCTCTTGCTTGAGTCGTGTTTTCACTGTACGTTGCCATGGTTCACTAGAGTGATCTTGTAGGTAATAAGACTGAGAAAAGTGAATAACATGCGACTCGTTAGCTGTCTAGGCATCTACTGAGGTATTGGACGAGAAAACGAGATTTTATATAGCGCGCCATTTAGTCGGGTGATACAGTCACGTGATAGATCGTGTCTGAACATGCTTAAATAATATAATGCGAGTCTTAACGCGTTTTAAATGAAGCTATGATAAACAGCTTTAACGTCGAGCGTTTTTTACCTCTGCTTAACTGTTCTTTCATTTCAAACCAGTGATCACTTTCTGCTTAACGTTTTTTTTCATCTTACACTCGTGTTCACTTTCATATGAATTTTTCCACATAAGATCTATACCATTGAAAATATAGCATGAAACTAACCTCGCTATTTTTTCTGCTGTTAAGAACCAAACCTTATTGACACAGCCAGAGGCTTTTGTCATTCAGTAGGTCAAAACCTTTCTTAAAGCTCTAAGCAAACAACGGTGTGTCCACATCTCGGCTGTGGCGCTAAAGATAGCTCTGGCGCGTTTATTCAAAACCAGTTGACTGATGGCCTTGTGTGGTCTATGGTAGGCTTATAGAAAGCTTTGTTTTGCAGTACTGACGATGAATCGCTTAATGAACATCCTTGCATTTAACTCTCAACCACAGGGACATGTATCGCTTAAATACAGCGTTAGATAGACATACATACTCATAGACCCTACCCTAATACTATATATAAGGAAAGGGATGTATCGCAATGATCGGACAACACTCAAACAAAGTCAAATTAAAAATCGAAAATATTTTTTGGAAAAATTTCAAGACAACCAATCGAAAGCTAAATGATTTCCCTACAAAACGAGCTATCGACTATTCAAATCAGATCATTATTACAAAAGTTACAGGCGACGACATCTCTAAAATCGCTACCTCATGAGTTTTACGCCAAAATCCCCACTCACGAAAAACAACCAAAACTTACCTTTTATGGACGTTTATTAATTTAAGAGAAGATGACAACACCTATGTAGTGTTCGATTCGATCGGCAACATCAGTCTGCAGGTGTCAACAATGAGAACAACGTCCATGTATCATTTCTTCGATAGCCAGCAGACATAATTTGTAAAATCGGCGGCTGTCCTGTCAACTTGTCAGCCATTGATGACCTTGACATTCGTTTGACCTGAACAAACCGCAGCAAATATCGAAATGATAGAAAATCACATATTGTATCGTCTCTAAAATTTCACTCTGCACTATTCTTGATTCTTCACGATCTAAATATATTTATCTTGACTTCATTTAATATATTTGGGTCAAAATATAATTTTATTAGCCTTTTTAAATTATTTCATAATGTTGAAAGCACTATATCGAATTAAAAAAAATTATTGACTTTGTCACAGTTTATTGTTCAACAATAAATTACAAATATTTTTACCAAGTTTAGATATAGAAAATAAATACTCATTATTTAAGATTTATTCATCAATTGTTTAAAGTTTTTTTTTAAACTGATAATTTCAAATTGAAACAGTAAAGTCTATATATTATCTGGATTGTTTTTTAAACATATATATATATATCTCAATATAAGAGCATATATTAAAATTTTACATTTAATAAATTAAATTGAAGATGGGAAAATATATTAGAATTACTAAAAAAAGGTATATTATAATTAGTAATTATATAAACTTACTTATTTGTTTGGAACAGCCATTTTGCAAAGATATATTTATACTTTCCTGGTAGTTTATTGTATCCACAGGTAGAGTTTAAGATATAATATTTGAGACTTCATGAATTAAAATTTTCCATTATAAAGCACATACAGGTATATTAATTTACCACCCAAAACATTTCCTTAGAACCTTTGGATTTTTTTCAAAATCTCTGCATTCTACCGTTCAATTGCGAATTTGGTGACAAAATATCGCCAACCCCGAAATGGACAATGTCCTTTCCGTCTTAGAGGCAACCAAAGGTTTCCTGGTTGAAAATGTTTAAATGCAAATTATGTTTTTATGTAAAAATGCCAAAACACAATTTGTTACAAAATTCAAATCACCAAGGCAAGACACCAACTGTTCAATATGATAATGTGTATCAGTTCTACCTGGATCAAATATAGTTAGTAAAGCAATATCATCAGCTGAAAGGTAAAATACTTTACATTAAGCTAAAGGTGTTATTGTGCAGTTGATGTTAACTCCCTCTGTGCTGAACTTCTGTAATGGCAACTGCCTTTTGACTATTTAAAGACCAATCACTCAAAGAACAGTCAAGAACATATGTCCCAAAACAAATTTTATTCATTTTATTTTTCAAGCAAAGTTACAGAAACACATGAGCATGACTGGTGCAACAGAGCTCAGGTCTGGCACAGTATTTTTGTCAATAATTGCTGTGATACATACAAGAGATCAGATTCCTTCACTATTTTTGAGATTATTTAAGAAAGAGGTCAAATTTTATGAAAATGCAGTAAAGTCTTTAATTCCATAAACAAATGTTTACCTGCAGATTCTACATGTATAGATATACATCCTGTGCTGTGCAAATTAATTCATAAATTTCATAAATTGTGTTTGGAGCAAAAGGGAACAACACTTCTGTTACCACTCATAGCCAGTGTGGTATTGTAATTGACAATGTAATTCCAGATAATTATCAACAATTTTGCATCCATTTTTCTTTAGAATATGTATATTGGGGAGGTTTAACTTAAAATTTAGATAACATCTGTACAGCATCTCTTACATCACAAGCATTGAGAAACAGATTTGTAGTTGTTTCAATGAAGGACAATAGGAGGTGGCATATACAAATATCTTTGCATAGTATTTATGATAATATCATCCCTATCAATTAATATATACATATATATATAAACACACAGACAATTTTTTATTAATACATTGTATTTTGTATTCAACCTTCATCTTCAATCATAAAATATCTCAAGCCCTTCAGTCCAGTAAAATCTTGTTTATGATTAAATTAGATTAAGTTAAACAAAAAGACATCGGTTAATCATGGATGAAATACAAAATATTTCAGCCTCTTTTTAAAGAGAGTTTAAATTAAACTTTTGAGACTAGAAGTGCCATTCATAGGAGCTATGTAAGTCATGTATTACAAATAATTTATCATACTAAACATTCCTTAATACACAGCTTGAGATCTTTGACGGCTTATAAATGACACCAGTACCACACATTAACACATAATTGGCAATTGACAATCAAACAAAAAATTACAATCAAGTATTGAATCAAATTGAATTAAGTATTGTAGTGTTTTCTTTGTTTACATGCATAGAGCCTTGGGATCATCAGATATTACTTATCTATTATCTCTAAGGATGAAAACAAAGATGTATAGCCTACAAGTTATCCATAATTAAATATACTGTCACATAGTTACTTGTCATTTTCATTGGAGATGGCATGTTGGCAATATTTTAAGACAGTTGGACATTTGATTTTTATAGGAAATTTAAGTTTTAAGGTGGTTATTGTATCTATTACAACTTTTACAATTTAAAATCATAAACTAAGGTTTCAAGACAAATTATTCATTTCAAAGATCAATCATTCTCCTGCTGCATGCAAGAAATTTAAGATTGTAGCATGAAATCCAGATTTCCATATTGAAATCCAAACAGTAATCCCTCTAACTATTGTTGTACAACTTAGCCTTACCATATTATGTAGCAAGAGTCACAAGGAATTTCTAAAAACTAGAAACTAATTTTTACACAACCAATCATAACAGTCAAGGAAGTGTATCATGCAAATGATATTATAATTCTTTCAATCATTTTCTATATTCATATGATTACATCTAATACCATGATGTCCAGCAAAAGATTTTATCAGGATTAAAACCCACAACCCAAGAATCAGGCAACAATGTTCATAAATGGGTAATTTGGTTAGATGCTAGCATTGGCAGATCCAAAAGGGGGGTGCGGGATGCGCACCCCTTCCAAAAGACTTCCAAATATAGATTTAAACAATCAATCAAAAGTTGCGCTTGCAACACCCAAACACCCTTCCCAAACAAAAATCCTGGATCCGCCCCTGTGCTAGTAAGGTCATTGCTGTCTTAATATATAAATAATCTGCATGATACACTTCCTTGACTGTTAATGGCATAATAACACCTCACAATGTAGGCTCTTGATATGTATACTGTACATACATACTGTGTATGTATGAACCTGAAAAATCTAAACCAAAATAAACATAAGAAAAAATAACCCCCTCCCCAGATCCGCCACTGCAGGGTCACCAATTTTAAATCCGCCTTATCCAACTTAATAGTCTATAGACAAGATTTCAGCATTCCAGCCGTTAAGCTTTTGGAGAATATTAAGATGAAAATAGGTTTTAAAGGTGAGGCCATCAATAGGGGGCCACAGGCTCTAAATTATAATCATCACTAGTTAAGGAGCCTGCACACTGAATTTCAACTTTTTAGACCTTATTCTTCTGGAGAAGAAGATGAAAACAAGATTTAAGGGTGTGGCCCCTATGGCCCTTAGTAGGGGCCATAGGGTTACAAAAGCTATAAATAATAATCCTCTCTAGTCAAGGAGTCAAGGAGTATGTACACAAGGTTTCAAGTTTCTTGTCCTTGTGCTCCTGGAGAAGAAGTCGAAAATGTACAAAGTTTACGGACAGACGGATGCCAGACATCATGCCATGCCATAAGCCCTGTCAGGCCAGATGAGCTAAAAATAGAGAGATTGATTCTGTAGCTCATCAGGCCACATTATGAATTTTGTTTTAGCGTGTGGTGAATGTGCATTCTTCCTATGTAGGGGCCATAGGGTCACCAAATGTACAATTTCATTAGAATCCCAAATACCTAAGGAGTCTCTGCACAACATTGCACCATTCTTTGTCATTGTAGCAGGGGCAACTCGGTTTCCAATTCTAATTGAGTATGTAGGCAACATGATTGCTTTTCCCTGTAAATCAAAATCCTCACTGTTCAAGGAGTCTGTACACAAGATTTCAGACGGACGGATGGACGTCTGACACCATGACATGCTGTAAGGCCAGAGGGTCATTTTGATGAGCTAAATATGAATAAAAAAAGCATTGTCAAGTTGTGTTCTCTTCAATAAATCCCCAAATATACAATTATTTTCATTTGTATAATTTAGCGTATACAATATTTCAATTTTTAACAATCAGGTTTTGTTTAAGATAGAAATCAAAGTGGTCATGATGGTTTCCATTCTTTTCCTAAATAACAGAATTACAAAATCTATCTAAAGTGAACTTACACAAAAACAAAGAAGCTGTTAACTGCTTTGACAACATCTTGATACAAAGTTAATTTTCCAACCAGTTATCCCTGAAGCCCCTCTCCACAACCTTGGTTAGACCCTACCAATTCCTCCACTCAAATCCAAACTGGAAGATCTAGCCCTTTCCAAACTCAATTGTATAAGTAATGTCAAGGATTTCTGCTTCTTGTCCATTATCTTTATTTGTTTGTCATGATTACAACAAAAATATTACATAATAACTTATTTTTAGTGGATTAGTTATTAATATACTCTGTCACTACTAGGTTCTCAATAACATTTTTTTTAATATTTCATACATAAAAAGAATTACATATGTAAGAATGTAGGGTTGATCTTACCATAGAAATTAATTCTGGGAAAATGTATTGAGTATTGGGATGAAATTAGAGTAACAAATAGAGGTTCATCCTTCATACATGATAAAGAGAATGCTCCAATGCTTTTTAATGATATCATGACCCAATGTAAATTCAATGTCCATGTATCTTATTATAATTATGGTATATGTTATTCTAAAATTTAAATAATTTTGTGCAAATTGCTTTTCAAGAATAATGTTCACCAGTTTTCCTGTGAAAGGTTTAACTACATAATTGGATGAATGGGAGACAATATAAATTGCTATAGACTATTTGGTCTTACAGGACTCATGTACTTAAAGAAACTTTTGTTGTTGAAATGATTAATTCAGCTTATCAACTTACCGGGCTATCAAATTAATTTTACAAATGATCACCCATATAATGAGTATATTACAAAATCTCTACTCCCCCCGAATCTATAAAAATCTATACCAAAACGCCGCTACATTTTACAATAAAGAAGTTGATAATCCTTGTCTTCTTGAGGTCCTGATGAGCAAAGAAGTATGTACACAAGACTTCAGTTTCTTGGGCATTTGCTTCTGGATTAAGATATGAAATTAAGGTCACAGGGTCACCGAGCCTATTTTAATCCTGATCAGCTAAAGGAGTCTGTACACTATATTTGAGATTTTTAGCATCAGTGAATCTGGTAGAAAATTTAAAAAGTTATGGCTGGATGCCATGACATAAGCAAATCAATCTTTTCAGGTCAGATGAGCTTAAACATAAATAAGAATTGTTACTTAAGTCCTGCTAACGAGACTTTTGCAAATATTTATTTCAGATAAAGTTTAAAATTCCATGATTCTTCATTATCTTGCTAACCTGAATTTCCTGGCAATTTTCTCCAAAAAAATAGTGTCTTCCCAATCTTCCTGTGTTTGACATTTTGATTGTAAATATCTGCAAAAATAGAAATGAGTTTCTTAAATGGAAAACATTTGAATAAAAAAAACTAATTTTGCAAAAACAATTCAAAAAATCTCTGAGCATATCTCATATTGTAAAAAGAACTTGTGTGATCATTGATGATTTATTGGCTACATTTTTCATTTGTAACCACCTTTGCCAAGCCTCCTTATAAAATTTTTTCCAATTTATGCAATACTTATAGATATGTCATCTATTTAACATATAATACAAAAACCTTAGGAAGGCTTGATCTTAACAGCCCTCATTTGTATGGTTTAGTGGTGTCCTAAAAAAGGGGGATCTTAAATATTCATGTATATTATGTAATTAATGAGGGAAACAAAGGTATTATCCTGGACGATGAACAATTAATACTTAGTATTTCATATACATAACCTTGAACATAGTTTGGGGTTCTCATCAAATGAAGATGCATAAGAGGTTGCCAGTAAATTGTTCTTAATCAGAACATCAAAATCTCAAATACTTACTCTTCAATCAATTCTGGAACATACAGAGCCATTTGAAAACTAGAAAAGAAAATATTGAAAGATATGGAATATGAATATGAATTTGAATTATATTTGATTCCAGACTCTGTCCCCAATATAACTTTTGATATGCCAAAATACTACTGTATATATAAGCATTTATGGCACATTATAAGCTGTTGTTACACAGGTCTAGCAGATTGTATATATAACGATAAAATAGACTGATTAGATATATTGAAACAAAATATTAAATAAATTTTATTACAAATTTTCGATTCGTTTTTATAAATACACTTTCCATATATATTCCTAGTTAAAAATAAATTTTAAAAATGATTGCTATTACTGGTAATCAAAACAAAAATACCTTCTTGTCCTAAGCTAGCCCAATCAAATTCGACACTACAATAACCTGGATTTGATATTTTCAACAGAATATTTAAATACTGTAGTCGTGAAAGCTCACCTTATAGTGATTTTTCTCCTTTCGCGGGGCACATCGCCAATGTCAGCACTTGAGTCGTTATTGTCCAGAATAGAAGCTTTGCCAATGAACAGTTTTTTTGTTTTGCTGATTCAGCCAAAATTTTAAGCTTGCGGAAATCTCTCAGTTCCTGCCTGGTCTAGATTGGATATATCACAATAATCTATATTCAAAAACAGCTCTTGTTCATTGGATTCATTGGGCGGAACGAGCTGCAACTGGAAGGTCTCTGACGGTGTCTTCGACCCCACGTGTTGTTGTTTACTTACATAGCTACAAGCACTGTGAGGAGCTCAAGAAACGTGTTCGGAGTTTGCTCCCTTGCATATTTGCTGCGGTTTGTTCAGGTCAAACGAATGTCAAGGTCATCAATGGCTGACAAGTTGACAGGACAGCCGCCGATTTTACAAATTATGTCTGCTGGCTATCGAAGAAATGATACATGGACGTTGTTCTCATTGTTGACACCTGCAGACTGATGTTGCCGATCGAATCGAACACTACATAGGTGTTGTCATCTTCTCTTAAATTAATAAACGTCCATAAAAGGTAAGTTTTGGTTGTTTTTCGTGAGTGGGGATTTTGGCGTAAAACTCATGAGGTAGCGATTTTAGAGATGTCGTCGCCTGTAACTTTTGTAATAATGATCCGATTTAAATAGTCGATAGCTCGTTTTGTAGGGAAATCATTTAGCTTTCGATTGGTTGTCTTGAAATTTTTCCAAAAAATATTTTTGATTTTTAATTTGACTTTGTTTGAGTGTTGTCCGATCATTGCGATACATCCCTTTCCTTATATATAGTA
This sequence comes from Steromphala cineraria, assembly GCA_916613615.1. Classification (NCBI taxonomy): domain Eukaryota; kingdom Metazoa; phylum Mollusca; class Gastropoda; order Trochida; family Trochidae; genus Steromphala; species Steromphala cineraria. The sequence continues at coordinate 23,743,550 of OU744723.1, read as the reverse complement.
TTAGGGTAGGGTCTATGAGTATGTATGTCTATCTAACGCTGTATTTAAGCGATACATGTCCCTGTGCTCTCAACTGATTGGTCGACCTTTCTGACCTGTGACGTCATGCATATTCATGAGCTACGCTGCATACATTAACGCCGATCCGGTTCGAATCCGGTAAAAGGAGTATATAGCTGGTCGTATAATACTACTCATGTTTGTAAACTAAATCATACCTCAATGATTAGTAGATAAATATACACAGTCTTATGGATATTAGGGCATATATCGGAATTGTTATAAATCGAATATATGAGTTCTCAAACAGTATATCTATTTTAAAGATGTTATTTCACATATCAAACGTGTCATACAGATGACCTAGCTTGACCTTGATTGGAATGCGACAGTAAAACGGCGGCTCGACTATGTTTAATAATGTGATGATAGTTCTTGGTAGACTCAACCTTTAGATGGTAGAGGACTCAAAGGCACTTATTTGTATGTATATTCTAATTCGTCTTCATTTAGGAGTTAAACCTGTGGGTTTTCATACTGTTTGTGATTCAATACATGCTGATATTGTTCAAGAGACAAGTTCGCCAACGCGAGGCTACGGATTGAAACTGAGGTCAAGGTATCAAACCCGAAAAATGTCTAAGTTAAAAAGAAGATAATGACAAGTGATGAAGAAGTTAAAACGAAAGACACCCGTTATTTTACGCAATAAAGGGTACTTCTGAGTGATAACGTGAAACAATGGTCCATGCATAAATGGTCTAACTACAATGATGCAGATAGCATTTGTCCAATTTACATGAATACAAGTTATATGAACTATCAAACGCTATCAACTACTCATTTCCCATCTATTTGTTTAAATTATCACTTTATGATTTTCACCACATACTGTTTCGCTATGACACGATCGTAAATTGCATAATATATTATATCAATTCAAAATGTCTCAAATATTCATTCCCAAAAGCAATTATATGATAACAACTTCTTAAAACAATCATATATATTCTCAAAAGCCAAATTCACTCGTCCAACTTACCCTATAACAAGTTATATGACCGATCAAACATGATCAAATCGTAACATTCATTCTGACTGCTTAAGATAATTGCCAAAAATTACATTTGATTGATTGACACTCGTCAATGTCAGATTTTGTCATCACAATCGTGAATTCAAACTTCTTGATTTCACTATACGACGTTGATTAGCTTAAAAGTGATACTTTCTTTCAACTATCGATACTTCTCAATTAGACAGTATTTGTAAAGTTTGGCATATATGAGCTCTGACAACTCACGGAGTGGCTCTTTAAAGGGGCAGTAGCACGTTTTTTGATAATTTTATATTTTTAAAATTTCACTGATAATTGTACGTTAATGCTAAATGAATTATTTTGGTAGTGTCAAAAATCTCATAACATAAGCCAGTCATCCATAGTTAAAGGACAAAGTATAAAGATTCAATTAATTTGATGGGCGGCCATTTATGTGAACGCATTTAATTCATTTTGTGTAAGAACTTTGCATTACATATTTGAATTATTAAAATTAAGTTCAAATGCATTGTCTTTCAATTGGAACCATTAATTTTCATTTTCCTGACATCACCTTATATTTCCCTAAAAACGCGCTTCTGCCCCTTTAAAATTCGTTTATAAATTACAATTGACCGATGACCGCCAGTCTCCATTTTTAGATACACCTTCATATTGTCACTTTACTAAACGGATTAGCGTTAAAATTATATTCTTTTCAGAAACAGTGGGTACTCACCAATAAAACGACACCATTCATAAAGTTTGGCAACTTTGAGTCCAAACAAGTTTTTCGGTCTTTCAAACTTTCAAATAGCGTAATCCTTTCAGGGCAAAATTTCTAAGATTTATGGTATGTTTCACTTTGAATTTCATAAAGTTTGTCATGACTTTCAGAAAATTGCCTACACAATTGTGAATATTTACGACACAAATATTTTGTCTATTTCCTAGATTAAAAAAAACGAAATATCTCTTTGTTTACAGAAAAACCAACAATTATTGTATTGTATATGTAAATCTCAGTTTGATTAAAATTGGTTTAGCTCCGAGGAAAAATGTTCAAAAAATCAACTTTACGGAGATAAGAAGAAAAGTTTGATTCTCGATATTTTAATAATTTTTATACTTTTATTCCTCGGAACTAGTCCGATTTTAATCAAACTGTGTACAGCTCATATTTATTACTCATAGGCTTGGAAATAAGTAGTGACATATTTTTAATATGAACACATGAGCAAATATCACTTTTTTCCTATCAACGCTTGTTGTAGCGCGAGTTCCCATATTTTTCGTCAGAAAACTATTGGTCATGACGTCACTATAGCCAGCCGTTGCGACGGAAGCGACCGGTTTTCTTTATATTTCTTTAAGAATAAAACGTGATTAAATAAATTATTACCCTCGGAACTGTGTCATTTGACTTTAACGAAATTCTAGCAAATTCGTGTATAAACTTCACATTCGTTTCGTAAAAGTCATATTACACACTTACTAGGTTAATAACCTCTATTGTATCAGGAAGATATGCAACACTAAGCTGTTGTACTTTGAAGATAACAGATCCCGTTTGTTGTTCTTGAAAGATAAACAACCCACATATTTTTATGTTGTACTCTGAAGATATATGACTAACAACTTTTATATTGTGGTGATGTACTATGCTCACTCTCTTGAAATGTACCAATGATTTAAAGTTCTAAATGAACGACGGAGGGCACTGACAGATTGGACACCTACATCGAGCAGCTAGGACTTGCCATTCGTACGTTAGTGCGTTGCTGATCTGAATACTGCTCAATAGGGTTCATCTCAGGTGACTAGAACCAACTGATTTCAATAAGATGGGACACTGGTAATAATCTTTCACAAAAATGGGACAACATTCATCTAAATTTAAACAAAATATTGATTATCTTGGCTTCACATTTGTATTGCAGAACATAATTCAAACAGGAACGTTCGGCCTTCTTGGCCATTCACGCCTGATACTAGTATCCTAAGTTGTCCGAAGAGTGATTATGCGAGATTGGTACGGTATGTAAGATGTTGATGTTTTTGGGACATCACTCTGCTCACTCTTGGACACCTGGACAAACTCTGGCCCACCAGCTAAATGGAACCTTGGTCAGCCAAATCAATCGTCTTGTCCAACTCATGCTAAACCAGTAATTGTTCATGCTATAACGGCACAGCACACAGAGGTATGACACAACACAGGTATATTTTCGGGACCACAGCCATTAAGCCGCAGCCTCTCGGCTTTGGCTCGCGACTCTCTTCTCTCTGGAACCCCACTTTATTCAAGGAAATCTCTAACTATATAGTCTGTTCTGTCCGTCTCAGGTTACCAGGATGACCATCTTAGTCCTTTCTTCTGGGATGCTGTCTCTACACCAGCCATCGCCCTATTGGCTTATAACGTCAGAGTCATCGATCGTGCTAATTAGTGAATTGAGATCATTCTTACATATATTGGTACTCTTTGAAGAACCCTTCATGCTGTACTTCGTATGTCCAAGACATGGTATGGAATGACACTCTGTAGCGGAACAAAGGCAGGTCTGTCTCATGTATATGATGAATGACCGATTCATTACCTTGTATGTATCTATATCTGACAGGCTCATTAATTTACTTGACCAAAACAACCAAAACATGTACCAAAGCTTAACCTTCGATTCACCTTTACTGTCCAAAACCTCCTGATTCAGCTTAACAAGATAATACAATTTCTATGTAGCTCTTTTACTTAAAACCCTCCTCTAACACAAGCGTCCACTGCCTGGAAACATAAATTACTAAAGGATGCCTTGTTTTAGTAACTGTCTGTGAAACGAGTAATTGTTTTGGTATTTAACGAGCTTAAGCGAGTTTGATACATTATAATTCACAACTGGTTTTACCATGCCTGAAAACAGAAATAACTAAACTTTGCCTCGTTTAATAAAAGTTCTAGATCTGTGGTCGGTTTGCTTAAGATACATCGTCATTCAAAACTGGCATCTTCGTACACAACTCATTTTTAAAAAGCAATGCAGCAGTTTCAGAATAGCCACTCAGTATTTTTAGCATACCAAACTAAGGCGATGATAGTGATTAAATTGAAGTTTCATTTCAAAGCCACAAGGATTCCTAAAAAAACTATACTACCCCGGTATATATACTGACAAACGAATAGGTGTTCAATAAACCTTTAAAGTTTAAAAAAGAATGAAGCCTGTATTGTATATGTGAGCCGAATAAACAAATCATCATTAGCAAGTAAAAGTGAAATGGATGTAACAAAAAATTCCCAATATAATCTTTTTTAAGATTACGAAATTTGGAGCCTATGATTACTTATAAAGAAGTAAGCAGATACTCCAAAATGTCAATATTTTCAAAAAACCGGTTTCCAGAAAATCTTTCTTTTTCCGCCATGCACAATTCCTACTTTCCTTTGAATGACATATTTAATTAGATAAGCAATAGGTATGCTTATTAATTTTCCTGATATCACCTTTTTGCCCCCTAAAACGTGCTACTGTCCCTTTAAAAGTTGATCTTATGAAATCAAAATAATACGTTATCAATTGCAAGACAAAGGCACAAAAGACATTTAACAATGCAGTTGTAAAACGAACGCACTATATCGAGCTAAAAATGCAAATCCAGTTCCAGATTTAGAAGAATTTTTTAAAATTTTAGAATATTTTAATTTAATAAAAAGAAAACGTTGCAGCCCGTACATTTATCTGAATACATAAAAGGACCAAATACATTCGTGCGCTTTAGGTAGCCATGTCAGGTGAATTTAAAACAGTGGAGATGTTTGGCTAAAAATATCATTCAATGAAAGATTAGGATATAGCCAATGAAATAACAGAACTTCTTATTAGCTGGGACCGGCCACTTGCCAGCAACAGGTCAATAGAGTCAGTCAAAGCCAGTCTCAATTAGTGGGAAGGGAGACAACTCCTCACATCTGAAAATGCATAAAAAAATCATTATATTTCCATCTTTTAAACACATTTCTTTGGTTCCAAACCAATAAACTAATTCATACCTGTTCTGGGTAAGTTTCTGTAAGAATACTATTGTAAGTTACTTATTTTGTATTATTATGCCCTCATTATATGGGCCGGCCGCTACAATCGTCAGTTGCAGGTGAGCAGCGGAGGAGTCAACATCAAGATCGTCTCGCATTTATAATTAGGAGTTATTGTACAATTTTTTATTTGCATGGTGCGCTAAATGGTTTCGGTTAATGATGTATGTAGTTTTAAGGGCTTGGGGATATTTATTTATTTTATTAGGAATTCTCCAAAAGCATGGAATATCCTTTCTTGCTTCACTGGCAACACTTTCTGTGACGTCATCCGACCTCCCTACTTTAGGTATGGTTGTGTCAGGCTTTAGTATTCAGTATAAGTTTTACTATTAAATGTGTTTTTTAAAACACTGCTCATGTTCAGAGGAGCATATATCCATACAATATAAACCTAGTATACATTGTAATTATTTGTGTTTTGTCTATAAACAAGTTTTTATAAACCATTCAGGCCTGTATTAATCAGCTAAATTTGGTTTGATAAGAACCGTCACTTCCCTGCAAAGACGGTATGAAGTGAATGTTGCTAGGGCAACGGGACGAGTGAAGCATGATTTGCACGTGCAGTTGTCTATTTCAGATCCGGCACTGTCAGATTTGGAGAGACGAGACAGGCTTGAAGAACTGGCCAGTTAGCTAGATATCATCATTACTGATTTTGAATGATTAATACTTTCTAACTTTTTCCGTTGCCTTTGCACATAAAACCAACTAAATTCAAACAGAACTAAATGATTACGTGCATGGTTTTTACTTTGTTTTAATGTGTTTTATGAGAAATGAGAAAAGTAGTAATCACAGTTTTTTTCTTCCGTTCGTTTATCCATTCATTTTTAAACATCTCTGCACATAGCACTAAAATGCTTGCTTTAAAAACCAGCCAGGGGAACGCCTCCCACAAACTGAACACCCCCGCATTAAGCCTCTTTCAATATGTTACCAACAGAAAAGGTAAAATTGTATCCGGTCCCCAAAGAAAAACTTTGAACACTGGCACTTTATAACATGTTTCCCGTTTCTGTTCACGAGTGCCTTCAAAGACGCAGTGATAAAATGTTTCAAAGGTTACTCATTTATTTCTAAATGTTCCAAATTCTAAATTCTAAATGTTTCTTAATCATTTTCCCCCTAATGTAAAGCCAGAAAAATGTAAAAAAAAATTTGACCTCATGCACAAACTATCCAAATAATTCAAAGATAAAACGACATCATATCTAGACACCATGATCTATCCATGATACTCCTATTTCTTTATTGTAACAGATTCATATTTTTTCAAACCTAATCAATTAATGGTATCAAATAATAATTTCATTCGTAGTTATGACAACATGTCTTTCAGAAAACAACAAAAGCATATTTCTTGTGACACTCCTTTAGTTAACAGTTAAGAATGTTCCCATCAGAGCTCTCTACAACTGCGAAAAGAAAACTATATTTGAACATAAAATGAGCCTTGGATTTTAGCCTTAACCTTAATAAAAAGCAAGTTTGCTAGGTGGTATTAACTTTGCACCAATACAGTAGAGCTCTCAGTAACTGCTTACCAGAGTCAAACATCTGAATACTGCTAATTGTGATAAACAAAAATATTTTGAATTGCCATTCCATGACATGCAAATTTTAAGTACAAGGAATCACCGATTGCCGTTTGTCTTAGGAGCCACCACCTTATCCTACAACGACACCTGAAAACAGGAATCCTTAATCTGTCTTTATATAGACCCAGGCAAGTCTAGTTGTAGCATGACTAGATCGCTGCAGTTTCAGGAAATGAACAGCCTCAGTGAGTTCCTATCGATTTTGATACTATAGCTGCATTAAAGATGTATGTTCATTTCAGAGACCAAAATTTAGTCTAGTGCAACCTTTATTTTCGGTCTACCCTGAAAGAGAAACACGTGTTTCTCATGACTCGATCAAACCCGCGGGCAAACATTCTTTATTATTGATTATGCTTAGGCAACTTCCTTATCCATAACAAACGACCTGATTACGAAGTAAGTGTATATCCAAATGCATCCTGTCATTAGAACATTTTATTTGTCTATCATATATTTTTATATAGTATATGTCTGACTTCTAAATGCATTTTAAAAACTAAATCCTGATCTTACTTCTTAATCCTAGAATAAGTATGTGTTCTTTAATGGGAGCGGTTATGTTAGCCATCTGCATTAATTACAAGATACAGATATACCTCTATTCTATAAATGAAATGGTTTGAAAGAGATGAAGATTGTTCTTGTTCGTATCACACCCTTGAATATGAGTTAAGAATTGACTTGTGCAACACTTTGGTCAGCACAACAACACATATTTGATTTTCTTATAGAATTTTATTTCAAAATGACAAGATAATCCTCTGTTTTAAAGGGACAGTAGCACGTTTTAGGGGGATTATAAGGTGATGTCAGAAAAATGAAAACAAAATGTTCTAAATAAAAGACAATGTATTTAATCTAAATGAGGCAGTACACAAATCAAATATATAACGTAAAGTTCAGTCATGTTATTAATTTACACAGGATAGACTAAAGGTGTTCACACAAAAATGGTCGCCAAAGGACTTTATGTGAACCTTACATTTTGTTCACTGTCTATGGATAACTAGCTTGTATAAGGATTTTCTTAACACTTTCAAAACGATACATTTAGTATTAACGTACAATTAAAAAACGAAAATTGAAAAGATAAAATTTTCAAAAAACGTTTTACTGGCCATTTAAAATCCATCATACATGCTGTATTGACCATCGTAAACATCATTGTAAATGTAACAACACCAAAATAGGCCATTTTGATATGTACTTTCAGTGATCTGCATGGCGATGATTGATATGTTTTGTTGATTTTGTTGTTGTAAATACATGGTCTTTAACATGCGAGTCAATTCTTGATGTGGAGTACTGCACAAAGGACTTTCCAGTAGCTCGCTCGTTAAGATTAGCAATGGTTTAGAAAGTTAATGTCCTTCCAGCCTTTCAGTAGTTGAAAATTTTTGGCCCCTTTTGATAACAGCTCTATATCACTGTGTTCAACAAAACTTATAGTGCCGTGGATCCTGAGTAAATTTTCATATATTGTTCCTTCTTTCATTTCTTATCTTGTTTTGCATATGCTGTTCAACCCATAAAATCAGCAACTTACATAGCAAGATAAAAAAAGATTACATATCTATTATTAACGACATACTTATCGAAGCTAAAATCGAGGTGTTTTTGTTGCATATTGTTTTACTACAATACTGAACAAGCAGCTGACTTGGTCGCAAATGGCACACAGTTCATAGATTCATAAAAGCTTTTTCTATCATTTTTTTATGTTGAAGATTCCATTTTATTATATTGCAGTTAAGTTGCTTTTTGTTTCTCAAAACTTTGTCAGAGCAACGTTTCGATATGTGAAAAGTCATCTTGGCCTGTTATTTCCGGAAAATCTTCAGTTTTGAGAAACACCATTTTTGTCACATTAGTGGATAGGGTTAGGGTTATATAAGGGTTAGCTATCAAAATGGTCAAAAAATAAGTTAAGTTGCTTTTTGATTCTTATAACTTTGTCAGAGCAATGTTTCGATATGTAAAAAATCTTCCTGGCCTGTTATTTTCGGAATATCTTCAGTCTTCAGAAACACCATTTTTGTCACATGAGTGTATAGGGTTAGGGTTAAATAAGGGTTAGCGATCAACATGGTCAGAAACTGAGTTAAGTTGCTTTTTGTTTCTTAAAACTTTGTCAGAGCAATGTTTCGATATGTAAAAAGTCTTCCTGGCTTGTTATTTTGGGAATATATACAGTTTTAAGAAACACCATTTTTGTCACATTAGTGGATAGGGTTAGGGTTAAATAAGGGTTAGCGATCAACATGGTCAGAAACTGAGTTAAGTTGCTTTTTGTTTCTTAAAGCTTTATTAGAGCAATGTTTTGACATGTATAAAGTCTTCCTGGCCTGTTATTTTCGAAATATCTTTAGTTTTAAGTAACACCATTTTATCACGTTAGTGGATAGGGCTAGGGTTCAATAAGGGTTAGAGATCAACATGGTCAGAAACTGAGTTAAGTTGCTTTTTGTTTCTTAAAACTTTGTCAGAGCAATGTTTCGATATGTAAAAAGTCTTCTTGGCCTGTTATTTTCGGAATATCTTCAGATATGGGAAACACCATTTTTATCACATTAGTGGATAGGGTTAGGGTTAAATAAGGGTTAGCGATCAACACGGTCAGAAACTGAGTTAAGTTGCTTTTTGTTTCTTAAAACTTTGACAGAGCAATGTTTCGATATGCCAAAAGTCATCTTGGCCTGTTATTTCCGGAATATCTTAAGTTTTGAGAAACACCATTTTTGTCACATTAGTGGATAGGGTTAGGGTTATATAAGGGTTAGCTTTCAAAATGGTCAAAAAATAAGTTAAGTTGCTTTTTGATTCTTATAACTTTGTCAGAGCAATGTTTCGATATGTAAAAAATCTTCCTGGCCTGTTATTTTCGGAATATCTTCAGTCTTCAGAAACACCATGTTTGTCACATGAGTGTATAGGGTTAGGGTTAAATAAGGGTTAGCGATCAACATGGTCAGAAACTGAGTTGAGTTGCTTTTTGTTTCTTAAAACTTTGTCAGAGCAATGTTTCGATATGTAAAAAGTCTTCCTGGCCTGTTATTTTCGGAATATCTTCAGTTTAAAGAAACACCTTTTTTTGTCATATTAGTGGATAGGGTTAGGGTTAAATAAGGGTTAGCGATCAACATGGTCACAAAGTGAGTTAAGTTGCATTTTGTTTCTTAAAGCTTTATTAGAGCAATGTTTTGACATGTATAAAGTCTTCCTGGCCTGTTATTTCCGGAATATCTTCAGTTCTAAGAAACACAATTTTATCACGTTAGTGGATAGGGCTAGGGTTCAATAAGGGTTAGAGATCAACATGGTCAGAAACTGAGTTAAGTTGCTTTTTGTTTCTTAAAACTTTGTCAGAGCTATGTTTCGATATGTAAAATGTCTACCTGGCCTGTTATTTTCGGAATATCTTCAGATATGGGAAACACCATTTTTATCACATTAGTGGATAGGGTTAGGGTTAAATAAGGGTTAGCGATCAACACGGTCAGAAACTGAGTTAAGTTGCTTTTTGTTTCTTAAAACTTTGTCAGACCAATGTTTCGATATGTAAAAAATCTTCTTTGCCTGTTATTTTCGGAATATTTTCAGATTTGGGAAAACCATTGTTATCATGTTAGTGGATAGGGTTAGGATTAAATAAGGGTTAGCGATCAACATGGTCAGAAACTGAGTTAAGTTGCTTTTTGTTTCTTAAAACTTTGTCAGAGCAATGTTTCGATATGTAGAAAAATCTTCCTGGCCTGTTATTTTCGGAATATCTTCAGATATGGGAAACACCATTTTTATCACATTAGTGGATAGGGTTAGGGTTAAATAAGGGTTAGCGATCAACACGGTCAGAAACTGAGTTAAGTTGCTTTTTGTTTCTTAAAACTTTGTCAGACCAATGTTTCGATATGTAAAAAATCTTCTTTGCCTGTTATTTTCGGAATATTTTCAGATTTGGGAAAACCATTGTTATCATGTTAGTGGATAGGGTTAGGATTAAATAAGGGTTAGCGATCAACATGGTCAGAAACTGAGTTAAGTTGCTTTTTGGTTCTTAAAACTTTGTCAGACCAATGTTTCGACATATAAAAAGTCTTCCTGGCCTGTTATTTCCGGAATATCTTCAGTTTTCAGAAACACCATTTTCATCAAATTAGTGGATAGGGTTAGGGTTAAATAAGGGTTAGCGATCAACATGGTCAGAAACTGAGTTAAGTTAATTTTCGTTTCTTAAAACTTTGTCAGAGGAATGTTTCGATATGTAAAAAGTCTTCCTCGCCTGTTATTTTCGTAATATCTTCAGTTTTAAGAAACACAATTTTTATCACATTAGTGGATAGGGTTAGGGTAAAATAAGGGTTAGCGATCAACATGGTCAGAAACTGAGTTAAGTTGCTTATTGTTTCTTAAAACTTTGTCAGAGGAATGTTTCGATATGTAGAAAGTCTACCTGGCCTGTTATTTTCGGAATATCTTCAGTTTTGAGAAACACCATTTTTGTCACATTAGTGGATAGGGTTAGGGTAATATAAGGGTTAGCTATCAAAATGGTCAAAAAATAAGTTAAGTTGCTTTTTATTTCTTAAAACTTTGTCAGAGCAATGTTTCGATATGTAAAAAATCTTCTTTGCCTGTTATTTTCGGAATATTTTCAGATTTGGGAAAACCATTTTTATCATGTTAATGGATAGGGTTAGGATTAAATAAGGGTTAGCGATCAACATGGTCAGAAACTGAGTTAAGTTGCTTTTTGTTTCTTAAACGTTTGTCAGACCAATGTTTCGACATATAAAAAGTCTTCCTCGCCTGTTATTTCCGGAATATCTTCAGTTTTCAGAAACACCATTTTCATCAAATTAGTGGATAGGGTTAGGGTTAAATAGGGGTTAGCGATCAACATGGTCAGAAACTTAGTTAAGTTGCTTTTTGTTTCTTAAAACTTTGTCAGAGCAATGTTTCGATATGTAAAAAGTCTACCTGGCCTGTTATTTTCGGAATATCTTCAATTCTAAGAAACACCATTTTTTGTCATTTTAGTGGATAGGGTTAGGGTTAAATAAGGGTAAGCGATCAACATGGTCACAAAGTGAGTTAAGTTGCTTATTTTTTCTTAAAACTTTGTCAGAGCAATGTTTCGATATGTAAAAAGTCTTCCTGGCCTGTTATTTTCGGAATATCTTCAGTTTTAAGAAACACCATTTTTTTCATATTAGTGGATAGGGTTAGGGTTAAATAAGGGTTAGCGATCAACATGGTCACAAAGTGAGTTAAGTTGCTTATTGTTTCTTAAAACTTTGTCAGACCAATGTTTCAATATATAAAAAGTCTTCCTGGCCTGTTATTTCCGGAATATCTTCAGTTTTCAGAAACACCATTTTCATCAAATTAGTGGATAGGGTTAGGGTTAGCTAAGGGTTAGCGATCAACATGGTCAGAAACTGAGTTAAGTTAATTTTCGTTTCTTAAAACTTTGTCAGAGGAATGTTTCGATATGTAAAAAGTCTTCCTGGCCTGTTATTTTCGGAATATCTTCAGTTATAAGAAACACCATTTTTTGGCACATTAGTGGATAGGGTTAGGGTTAAATAAGGGTTAGCGATCAACATGGTCAGAAACTGAGTTAAGTTGCTTTTTGTTTCTTAAAACTTTGTCAGAGCAATGTTTCGATATGTAAAAAGTCTTCCTGGCCTGTTATTTTCGGAATATCTTCAATTCTAAGAAACACCATTTTTTGTCATTTTAGTGGATAGGGTTAGGGTTAAATAAGGGTTAGCGATCAACATGGTCACAAAGTGAGTTAAGTTGCTTATTGTTTCTTAAAACTTTGTCAGAGCAATGTTTCGATATGTAAAAAGTCTTCCTCGCCTGTTATTTTCGTAATATCTTCAGTTTTAAGAAACACAATTTTTATCACATTAGTGGATAGGGTTAGGGTAAAATAAGGGTTAGCGATCAACATGGTCAGAAACTGAGTTAAGTTGCTTTTTGTTTCTTAAAACTTTGTCAGAGCAATGTTTCGATATGTAAAAAGTCTACCTGGCCTGTTATTTTCGGAATATCTTCAATTCTAAGAAACACCATTTTTTGTCATTTTAGTGGATAGGGTTAGGGTTAAATAAGGGTTAGCAATCAACATGGTCAGAAACTGAGTTAAGTTAATTTTCGTTTCTTAAAACTTTGTCAGAAGAATGTTTCGATATGTAAAAAGTCTTCCTGGCCTGTTATTTTCGGAATATCTTCAGTTGTAAGAAACACCATTTTTTGTCACATTAGTGGATAGGGTTAGGGTTAAATAAGGGTTAGCGATCAACATGGTCACAAAGTGAGTTAAGTTGCTTTTTGTTTCTTAAAACTTTGTCAGAACAATGTTTCGATATGTAAAAAATTCTTCCTGGCCTGTTATTTCCGGAATATCTTCAGTTTTAAGAAACACAATTTTTATCACATTAGTGGATAGGGTTAGGGTAAAATAAGGGTTAGCGATCAACATGGTCAGAAACTGAGTTAAGTTGCTTTTTGTTTCTTAAAACTTTGTCAGAGCAATGTTTCGATATGTAAAAAGTCTTCCTGGCCTGTTATTTTCGGAATATCTTCAGTTTTAAGAAACACCATTTTTTTCATATTAGTGGATAGGGTTAGGGTTAAATAAGGGTTAGCGATCAACATGGTCACAAAGTGAGTTAAGTTGCTATTTGTTTCTTAAAACTTTGTCAGAGCAATGTTTCGATATGTAAAAAGTCTTCCTGGCCTGTTATTTTCGGAATATCTTCAATTCTAAGAAACACCATTTTTTGTCATTTTAGTGGATAGGGTTAGGGTTAAATAAGGGTTAGCAATCAACATGGTCAGAAACTGAGTTAAGTTAATTTTCGTTTCTTAAAAATTTGTCAGAGCAATGTTTCGATATGTAAAAAGTCTTCCTGGCCTGTTATTTTCGGAATATTTTCAAGTTTGGGAAAAACTATTTTTGTCATATTAGTGGATAGGGTTAGGGTTAAATAAGGGTTAGCGATCAACATGGTCAGAAACTGAGTTAATTTGCTTTTTGTTTCTTAAAACTTTGTCAGAGCAATGTTTGATATGTAAAAAGTCTACCTGGCCTGTTATTTCCGGAATATCTTCAATTCTAAGAAACACCATTTTTTGTGATTTTTAGTGGATAGGGTTAGGGTTAAATAAGGGTTAGCGATCAACATGGTCAGAAACTGAGTTATGTTGCATTTTGTTTCTTAAAACTTTGACAGAGCAATGTTTCGATATGTAAAAAGTCATCCTGGCCTGTTATTTCCGGAATATCTTCAGTTTTAAGAAACACCATTTTTGTCACATTAGTGGATAGGGTTAGGGTTAAATAAGGGTTAGCGATCATCATGGTCACAAAGTGAGTCAAGTTGCTTTTTGTTTCTTAAAACTTTGTCAGAGCAATGTTTCGATATGTAAAAAGTCTTCCTGGCCTGTTATTTTCGGAATATCTTCAGTTTTAAGAAACACCATTTTTTTCATATTAGTGGATAGTGTTAGGGTTAAATAAGGGTTAGCGATCAACATGGTCACAAAGTGAGTCAAGTTGCTTTTTGTTTCTTAAAACTTTGTCAGAGCAATGTTTCGATATGTAAAAAATCTTCCTGGCCTGTTATTTTTGGAATATTTTCAAGTTTGGGAAAAACTATTTTTATCACATTAGTGGATAGGGTTAGGGTTAAATAAGGGTTAGCGATCAACATGGTCAGAAACTGAGTTATGTTGCTTTTTGTTTCTTAAAACTTTGTCAGAGCAATGTTTCGATATGTAAAAAGTCTTCCTGGCCTGTTATTTTTGGAATATTTTCAAGTTTGGGAAAAACTATTTTTATCACATTAGTGGATAGGGTTAGGGTTAAATAAGGGTTAGCGATCAATATGGTCATAAACTGAGTAAAGTTAATTTTCGTATCTTAAAACTTTGTCAGAGCAATGTTTCGATATGTAAAAAAGTCTTCCTTGTCTGTTATTTACGGAATATCTTCAGTTTTCAGAAACAATCTTTTGTCACATAAGTGGATAGGGTTAGGGTTAAATAAGGGTTAGCGATCATTTTGGTCAGAAACTGAGTTATGTTGCATTTTGATTCTTAAAACTTTGACAGAGCAATGTTTCGATATGTAAAAAGTCTTCCTGGCCTGTTATTTCCGGAATATCTTCAGTTTTCAGAAACACCATTTTTTGTCACATTAGTGGATAGGGTTAGGGTCAAATAAGGGTTAGCAATCAACATGGTCACAAAGTGAGTTAAGTTGCATTTTGTTTCTTAAAACTTTGACAGAGCAATGTTTTGATGTGTAAAAAGTCATCTTGGCTTGTTATTTCCGGAATATCTTCAGTTTTCAGAAACACCATTTTTGTCACATTAGTGGATGGGGTTAGGGTTACTTGAGGGTTAGCGATCAACATGGTCACAAAGTGAGTTAAGTTGCTTATTGTTTCTTAAAACTTTGTCAGAGCAATGTTTCGATATGTAAAAAGTCATCTTGGCCTGTTATTTTCGGAATATTTTCAGATTTGAGAAAAACTATTTTTATCACATTAGTGGATAGGGTTAGGGTCAAATAAGGGTTAGCGATCAACATGGTCAGAAACTGAGTTAAGTTGCTTTTTGTTTTTTAAAACTTTGTCAGAGCAATGTTTTGATATGTAAAAAGTCTTCCTGGCCTGTTATTTTCGAAATATCTTCAGTTTTCAGAAACACCATTTTTGTCACATTAGTGGATAGGGTTAGGGTTAAATAAGGGTAAGCGATCAACATGCTCACAAAGTGAGTTAAGTTGCTTTTTGTTTCTTAAAACTTGGTCAGAGCAATGTTTCGATATGTAAAAATTCTTCCTGGCCTGTTATTTTCGGAATATCTTCAGTTTTCAGAAACACCATTTTGTGTCACATTAGTGGATAGGGTTAGGGTTAAATAAGGGTTATCAATCAACATGGTCACAAAGTGAGTTAAGTTGCATTTTGTTTCTTAAAACTTTGACAGAGCAATGTTTCGATATGTAAAAAGTCATCTTGGCCTGTTTTTTTCGGAATATCTTCAGATTTCAGAAACACAATTTTTGTAACATTAGTGGATAGGGTTAGGGTTAAATAAGGGTTAGCGATCAACATGGTCAGAAACTGAGTTAAATATAAGTTGCTTTTTGTTTCTTAAAACTATGTCAGAGCAATGTTTCGATATGTAAAAAGTCATCTTGGCCTGTAACATCCGGAATATCTTCAGTTTTCAGGAACACCATTTTTGTCACATTAGTGGATAGGGTTAGGGTTAAATAAGGGTTAGCGATCAACATGGTCAGAAAGTGAGTTAAGTTAATTTTCGTTTCTTAAAACTTTGTCAGAGCAATGTTTTGATATGTAAAAAAGTCATCCTGGCCTGTTGTTTTTAGAGTATCTTCAGTTTTAAGAAACACCATTTTTATCACATTAATGGATAGGGTTAGGGTTAAATAAGGGTTAGCGATCAACATGGTCAGAAACTGAGTTAAGTTGCTTTTTGTTTCTTAAAACTTTGTCAGAGCAATGTTTCGATATGTAGAAAAGTCTTCCTGGCCTGTTATTTTCGGAATATCTTCTGTTTTAAGAAACGCCATTTTTGTCACATTAGTTTATAGGGTTAGGGTTGCTTAAGGGTTAGCGATCAACATGGTCAGACACTGAGTTAAGTTGCTTTTTGTTTCCTAAAACTTTGTCAGAGCACTGTTCGATATGTAAAAAGTCATCTTGGTCTGTTATTTCCGGAATATCTTCTGTTTTGAGAAACATCATTTTTGTCACATTAGTGGATAGGGTTAGGGTTAAATAAGGGTTAGCGGTCAACATTGTCGCAAAGTGAGTTAAGTTGCTTTTTGTTTCTTAAAACTTTGTCAGAGCAATGTTTCGATATGTAGAAAAGTCTACCTGGCCTGTTATTTTCGAAAATCTTCCGTTTTAAGAAACGCCATTTTTGTCACATTAGTGGATAGGGTTAGGGTTACTTAAGGGTTAGCGATCAACATGGTCAGACACTGAGTTAAGTTGCTATTTTTTTCTTAAAACTTTGTCAGAGCAATGTTCAATATGTAAAAATTCTTCCTGGCCTGTTATTTTCGGAATATCTTCAGTTTTAAGAAACACCATTTTGTGTCACATTAGTGGATAGGGTTAGGGTTAAATAAGGGTTAGGGATCAACATTGTTACAAAGTGAGTTAAGTTGCTTTTTGTTTCTTAAAACTTTGTCAGAACAATTTTTCGATATGTAAGAAGTCATCTTGGCCTGTTATTTTAGGAATATCTTCAGTTTTCAGAAACACCATTTTTGTCACATTAGTGGATAGGTTTAGGGTTAAATAAGGGTTAGCGATCACCATTGTCACAAAGTGAGTTAAGTTGCTTTTTGTTTCTTAAAACTTTGACAGAACAATGTTTCGAGATGTAAAAATTCTTCCTGGCCTGTTATTTTCGGAATATTTTCAGTTTTCAGAAACACCATTTTTTGTCACATTAGTGGATAGGGTTAGGGTTAAATAAGGGTTAGCAATCAACATGGTCACAAAGTGAGTTAAGTTGCATTTTGTTTCTTAAAACTTTGACAGAGCAATGTAACGATATGTAAAAAGTCATCTTGGCCTGTTTTTTTCGGAATATCTTCAGATTTCAGAAACACAATTTTTGTAACATTAGTGGATAGGGTTAGGGTTAAATAAGGGTTAGCGATCAACATGGTCAGAAACTGAGTTAAATATAAGTTGCTTTTTGTTTCTTAAAACTATGTCAGAGCAATGTTTCAATATGTAAAAAGTCATCTTGGCCTGTAACATCCGGAATATCTTCAGTTTTCAGGAACACCATTTTTGTCACATTAGTGGATAGGGTTAGGGTTAAATAAGGGTTAGCGATCAACATGGTCAGAAAGTGAGTTAAGTTAATTTTCGTTTCTTAAAACTTTGTCAGAGCAATGTTTTGATATGTAAAAAAGTCATCCTGGCCTGTTGTTTTTAGAGTATCTTCAGTTTTAAGAAACACCATTTTTATCACATTAATGGATAGGGTTAGGGTTAAATAAGGGTTAGCGATCAACATGGTCAGAAACTGAGTTAAGTTGCTTTTTGTTTCTTAAAACTTTGTCAGAGCAATGTTTCGATTTGTAGAAAAGTCTTCCTGGCCTGTTATTTTCGGAATATCTTCTGTTTTAAGAAACGCCATTTTTGTCACATTAGTTTATAGGGTTAGGGTTGCTTAAGGGTTAGCGATCAACATGGTCAGACACTGAGTTAAGTTGCTTTTTGTTTCCTAAAACTTTGTCAGAGCACTGTTCGATATGTAAAAAGTCATCTTGGTCTGTTATTTCCGGAATATCTTCTGTTTTGAGAAACATCATTTTTGTCACATTAGTGGATAGGGTTAGGGTTAAATAAGGGTTAGCGGTCAACATTGTCGCAAAGTGAGTTAAGTTGCTTTTTGTTTCTTAAAACTTTTTCAGAGCAATGTTTCGATATGTAGAAAAGTCTACCTGGCCTGTTATTTTCGAAAATCTTCCGTTTTAAGAAACGCCATTTTTGTCACATTAGTGGATAGGGTTAGGGTTACTTAAGGGTTAGCGATCAACATGGTCAGACACTGAGTTAAGTTGCTATTTTTTTCTTAAAACTTTGTCAGAGCAATGTTCAATATGTAAAAAGTCATCTTGGTCTGTTATTTCCGGAATATCTTCAGTTTTGAGAAACACCATTTTTGTCACATTAGTGGATAGGGTTAGGGTTAAATAAGGGTTAGGGATCAACACTGTTACAAAGTGAGTTAAGTTGCTTTTTGTTTCTTAAAACTTTGTCAGAACAATTTTTCGATATGTAAAAAGTCTTCCTGGCCTGTTATTTTCGGAATATTTTCAGATTTGAGAAAAACTATTTTTATCACATTAGTGAATAGGGTTAGGGTTAAATAAGGGTTAGCGATCAACATGGTCACAAAGTTAGTTAAGTTGCTTTTTGTTTCTTAAAACTTGGTCAGAGCAATGTTTCGATATGTAAAAATTCTTCCTGGCCTGTTATTTTCGGAATATCTTCAGTTTTAAGAAACACCATTTTTGTCACATTATTGGATAGGGTTAGGGTTAAATAAGGGCTAGCGATCACCATTGTCACAAAGTGAGTTAAGTTGCTTTTTGTTTCTTAAAACTTTGACAGAACAATGTTTCGAGATGTAAAAATTCTTCCTGGCCTGTTATTTTCGGAATATCTTCAGTTTTAAGAAACACCATTTTTGTCACATTAGTGGATAGGGTTAGGGTTAAATAAGGGTTAGCGATCACAATTGTCGGAAAGTGAGTTTAGTTGCTTTTTGTTTTTTTAAAACTTTGACAGAACAATGTTTCGAGATGTAAAAATTTTTCCTGGCCTGTTATTTTCGGAATATCTTCAGTTTTAAGAAACACCATTTTTTGTCACATTAGTGGATAGGTTAGGGTTAAATAAGGGTTAGCAATCAACATGGTCACAAAGTGAGTTAAGTTGCATTTTGTTTCTTAAAACTTTGACAGAGCAATGTTTCGATATGTAAAAAGTCATCTTGGCCTGTTATTTTAGGAATATCTTCAGATTTCAGAAACACAATTTTTGTCACATTAGTGGATAGGGTTAGGGTTAAATAAGGGTTAGCGATCAACATGGTCAGAAACTGAGTTAAATATAAGTTGCTTTTTGTTTCTTAAAACTTTGTCAGAGCAATGTTTTGATATGTAAAAAATCTTCCTTATCTGTTATTTCCGGAATATCTTCAGTTTTAAGAAACACCATTTTTATCACATTAATGGATAGGGTTAGGGTTAAATAAGGGTTACCGATCAACATGGTCTGAAACTGAGTTAAGTTGCTTTTTGTTTCTTAAAACTTTGTCAGAGCAATGTTTTGATATGTAAAAAGTCTTCCTGGCCTGTTATTTTCGGAATATCTTCAGTTTTCAGAAACACCATTTTTTTCACATTAGTGGATAGGGTTAGGGTTAAATAAGGGTTAGCGATCAACATTGTCAGAAACTGAGTTAAGTTAATTTTCGTTTCTTAAAACTTTGTCAGAGCAATGTTTCGATATGTAAAAAGTCTTTTTGGCCTGTTATTTTCGGAATATCTTCAGTTGTAAGAAACACCATTTTTTGTCACTTTAGTGGATAGGGTTAGGGTTACTTAAGGGTTAACGATCAACATGGTCACAAAGTGAGTTAAGTTGCTTTTTGTTTCTTAAAACTATGTCAGAGCAATGTTTCGATATGTAAAAAGTCTTCCTGGCTTGTTATTTCCGGAATATCTTCAGTTTTCAGAAACACCATTTTTGTCACATTAGTGGATAGGGTTAGGGTTAAATAAGGGTTAGCGATCAACATGGTCAGAAACTGAGTTAAGTTTCTTTTTGTTTCTTAAAACTTTGTCAGAGCAATGTTTCGATATGTAAAAAGTCATCTTGGCCTGTAATTTCCGGAATATCTTCAGTTTTCAGGAACACCATTTTTGTCACATTAGTGGATAGGGTTAGGGTTAAATAAGGGTTAGCGATCACCATTGTCACAAAGTGAGTTAAGTTGCTTTT
The DNA here is from genome assembly GCA_916613615.1 of Steromphala cineraria. Classification (NCBI taxonomy): domain Eukaryota; kingdom Metazoa; phylum Mollusca; class Gastropoda; order Trochida; family Trochidae; genus Steromphala; species Steromphala cineraria. The sequence goes on along the minus strand of OU744723.1, from coordinate 23,723,231 downwards.
TGTTTCTTAAAACTTTGTCAGAGCAATGTTTCGATATGTAAAAAATCTTCCTGGCCTGTTATTTTCTGAATATCTTCAGTTTTGAGAAACACCATTTTTGTCACATTAGTGAAAAGGGTTGGGGTTAAATAAGGGTTAGCGATCAACATTGTCACAAAGTGAGTTAAATTGCTTTTTGCTTCTTAAAACTTTGTCAGAGCAATGTTTCGATATGTAAAATGTCTTCTTGGTCTGTTATTTTCGAAATATCTTCAGTTTTAAGAAACACCATTTTTATCACATTAGTGGATAGGGTTAGTGTTAAATAAGGGTTAGCGATCAACATGGTCAGAAACTGAGTTAAGTGGCTTTTTGTTTCTTAAAACTTTGTCAGAGCAATGTTTCGTTATGTAGAAAAGTCTTCCTGGCCTGTTATTTTCGGAATATCTTCTGTTTTAAGAAACGGCATTTTTGTCACATTAGTGGATAGGGTTAGGGTAACTTAAAGGGGCAGTAGCACGTTTTTTGATAATTTTATATTTTAAAATTCCCACAGATAATTGTAAGTTATTGCTAAATGTATTATTTTGACAGTGTCAGAAATCTCATTACACAAGCCAACCATCCATAGTCAGAGGACAAAGCATGAAAATTCACATAAAATCCATTGGCGGCCATTTTTGTGTGAACACCTTTAATTCATTTTGTGTAAGAAAAAGGAATCGTATGGCTAAACTTTACGTTATATATTTGAATTGTTACTGCTCCATTTAGTTTAAGTACTTTGTCTTTCAATTGGAATCATTAATTTTCATTTTCATGACATCACCTTATATTCCAACTAAAAACGTGCTACTGCCCCTTTAAGGGTTAGCGATCAACATGCTCAAACACTGAGTTAAATTGCTTTTTGCTTCTTAAAACTTTGTCAGAGCAATGTTCGATATGTAAAATGTCTTCTTGGTCTGTTATTTTCGAAATATCTTCAGTTTTCAGAAACAACATTTTTATCACATTAGTGGATAGGGTTAGGGTTAAATAAGGATTAGCGATCAACATTGTCACAAAGTGAGTTAAGTTGCTTTTTGTTTCTTAAAACTTTGTCAGAGCAATGTTTCGATATGTAAAAAGTCTTCCTGGCCTGTTATTTCCGAAATATCTTCAGTTTTCAGAAACACCATTTTTATCAAATTAGTGGATAGGGTTAGGGTTAAATAAGGGTTAGCGATCAACATGGTCAGAAACTGAGTTAAGTTAATTTTCGTTTCTTAAAACTTTGTCAGAGCAATGTTTCGATATGTAAAAAGTCTTCCTGGCCTGTTATTTTCGGAGTATCTTCAGTTTTAAGAAACACCAATTTTTTGTCACATTAGTGGATAGGGTTAGGGTTAAATAAGGGTTAGCGATCATCATGGTCACAAAGTGAGTTAAGTTGCTTTTTGTTTCTTAAAACTTTGTCAGAGCAATGTTTCGATATGTAAAAAGTCTTCCTGGCCTGTTATTTTCGGAATATCTTCTGTTTTAAGAAACGCCATTTTTGTCACATTAGTTCATAGGGTTAGGGTTGCTTAAGGGTTAGCGATCAACATGGTCAGACACTGAGTTAAGTTGCTTTTTGTTTCCTAAAACTTTGTCAGAGCACTGTTCGATATGTAAAAAGTCATCTTGGTCTGTTATTTCCGGAATATCTTCAGTTTTAAGAAACACCATTTTTGTCACATTAGTGGATAGGGTTAGGGTTAAATAAGGGTTAGCGATCAACATGGTCAGACACTGAGTTAAGTTGATTTTTGTTTCTTAAAACTTTGTCAGAGCAATGTTTCGATATGTAAAAAGTCATCTTGGCCTGTTATTTCCGGAATATCTTCAGTTTTCAGAAACACCATTTTTATCACATTAGTGGATAGGTTTAGGGTTAAATAAGGGTTAGCGATCAACATTGTCACAAAGTTAGTTAAGTTGCTTTTTGTTTCTTTAAACTTTGTCAGAGCAATGTTTTGATATGTAGAAAATTCTTCCTGGCCTGTTATTTTCGGAATATCTTCAGTTTTAGGAAACACCAATTTTTTGTCACATTAGTGGATAGGGTTAGGGTTAAATAAGTGTTAGCGATCAACATGGTCACAAAGTGAGTTAAGTTGCTTTTTGTTTCTTAAAACTTTGTCAGACCAATGTTTCGATATATAAAAAGTCTTCCTGGCCTGTTATTTTCGGAATATCTTCAGTTTTCAGAAACAAGATTTTTGTCAAATTAGTGGATAGGGTTAGGGTTAAATAAGGGTTAGCGATCAACATGGTCAGAAACTGAGTTAAGTTGCTCTTTGTTTCTTAAAACTTTGTCAGAGCAATGTTTCGATATGTAGAAAAGTCTTCCTGGCCTGTTATTTTCGGAATATCTTCAGTTTTAAGAAACATCATTTTTTGTCACATTAGTGGATAGGGTTAGGGTTAAATAAGGGTTAGCAATCAACATGGTCAGAAACTGAGTTAAGTTGCTCTTTGTTTCTTAATACTTTATCAGAGCAATGTTTCGATATGTAAAAAGTCTTCCTGGCCTGTTATTTTCGGAATATCTTCAGTTTTAAGAAACACCATTTTTTGTCATATTAGTAGATAGGGTTAGTGTTAAATAAGGGTTAGCGATCAACATTGTCACAAAGTGAGTTAAGTTGCTTTTTGTTTCTTTAAACTTTGTCAGAGCAATGTTTCGATATGTAGAAAATTCTTCCTGGCCTGTTATTTTCGGAATATCTTCAGTTTTAAGAAACACCAATTTTTTGTCACATTAGTGGATAGGGTTAGGGTTAAATAAGTGTTAGCGATCAACATGGTCACAAAGTGAGTTAAGTTGCTTTTTGTTTCTTAAAACTTTGTCAGACCAATTTTTCGATATATAAAAAGTCTTCCTGGCCTGTTATTTTCGTAATATCTTCAGTTTTCAGAAACAAGATTTTTGTCCCATTAGTGGATAGGGTTAGGGTTAAATAAGGGTTAGCGATCAACATGGTCAGAAACTGAGTTAAGTTGTTTTTTGTTTCTTAAAACTTTGTCAGAGCAATGTTTCGATATGTAAAAAGTCTTCCTGGCCTGTTATTTCCGGAATATCTTCAGTTTTAAGAAACACCATTTTTTTTCATATTAGTGGATAGGGTTAGGGTTAAATAAGGGTTAGCGATCAACATGGTCAGAAACTGAGATAAGTTGCTTTTTGTTTCTTAAAACTTTGTCAGAGCAATGTTTCGATATGTAAAAATTCTTCCTGGCCTGTTATTTCCGGAATATCTTCAGTTTTAAGAAACATCATTTTTTGTCACATTAGTGGATAGGGTTAGGGTTAAATAAGGGTTAGCGATCAACATGGTCAGAAACTGAGTTAAGTTGCTCTTTGTTTCTTAAAACTTTATCAGAGCAATGTTTCGATATGTAAAAAGTCTTCCTGGCCTGTTATTTTCGGAATATCTTCAGTTTTAAGAAACACCATTTTTTGTCATATTAGTGGATAGGGTTAGTGTTAAATAAGGGTTAGCGATCAACATTGTCACAAAGTGAGTTAAGTTGCTTTTTGTTTCTTTAAACTTTGTCAGAGCAATGTTTCGATATGTAGAAAATTCTTCCTGGCCTGTTATTTTCGGAATATCTTCAGTTTTCAGAAACACCAATTTTTTGTCACATTAGTGGATAGGGTTAGGGTTAAATAAGTGTTAGCGATCAACATGGTCACAAAGTGAGTTAAGTTGCTTTTTGTTTCTTAAAACTTTGTCAGACCAATTTTTCGATATATAAAAAGTCTTCCTGGCCTGTTATTTCCGGAATATCTTCAGTTTTAAGAAACATCATTTTTGTCATATTAGTGGATAGGGTTAGGGTTAAATAAGGGTTAGCGATCAACATGGTCAGACACAGAGTTGAGTTGCTTTTTGTTTCTTAAAACTTTGTCAGAGCAATGTTTGATATGTAAAAAAGTCATCCTGGCCTGTTATTTCCGGAATATCTTCTGTTTTCAGAAACACCATTTTTATCAAATTAGTGGATAGGGTTAGGGTTGAATAAGGATTAGCGATCAACATGGTCAGAAACTGAGTTAAGTTAATTTTCGTTTCTTAAAACTTTGTCAGAGCAATGTTTCGATATGTAAAAAGTCTTCCTGGCCTGTTATTTCCGGAATATCTTCAGTTTTAAGAAACACCATTTTTTTTCATATTAGTGGATAGGGTTAGGGTTAAATAAGGGTTAGCGATCAACATGGTCACAAAGTGAGTTAAGTTGCTTTTTGTTTCTTAAAACTTTGTCAGAGCAATGTTTCAATATATAAAAAGTCTTCCTGGTCTGTTATTTCCGGAATGTCTTCAGTTTTCAGAAACACCATTTTTATCACATTAGTGGATAGGGTTAGGGTTAAATAAGGGTTAGCGATCAACATGGTCAGAAACTGAGATAAGTTGCTTTTTGTTTCTTAAAACTTTGTCAGAGCAATGTTTCGATATGTAAAAATTCTTCCTGGCCTGTTATTTCCGGAATATCTTCAGTTTTAAGAAACATCATTTTTTGTCACATTAGTGGATAGGGTTAGGGTTAAATAAGGGTTAGCGATCAACATGGTCAGAAACTGAGTTAAGTTGATTTTTGTTTCTTAAAACTTTGTCAGAGCAATGTTTTGATATGTAAAATGTCTTCTTGGTCTGTTATTTTCGGAATATCTTCAGTTTTAAGAAACACCATTTTTATCAAGTTAGTGGATAGGGTTAGGGTTAAATAAGGGTTAGCGATCAACATGGTCAGAAACTGAGTTAAGTTAATTTTCGTTTCTTAAAACTTTGTCAGAGCAATGTTTCGATATGTAAAAAGTCTTCCTGGCCTGTTATTTCGGGAATATCTTCAGTTTTAAGAAACACCATTTTTATCACATTAGTGGATAGGGTTAGGGTTAAATAAGGGTTAGCGATCAACATGGTCAGACACTGAAATAAGTTGCTTTTTGTTTCTTAAAACTTTGTCAGAGCAATGTTTCGATATGTAAAAAGTCTTCCTGGCCTGTTATTTTCGGAATATCTTCAGTTTTAAGAAACACCATTTTTTGTCATATTAGTGGATAGGGTTAGTGTTAAATAAGGGTTAGCGATCAACATTGTCACAAAGTGAGTTAAGTTGCTTTTTGTTTCTTTAAACTTTGTCAGAGCAATGTTTCGATATGTAGAAAATTCTTCCTGGCCTGTTATTTTCGGAATATCTTCAGTTTTAAGAAACACCAATTTTTTGTCACATTAGTGGATAGGGTTAGGGTTAAATAAGTGTTAGCGATCAACATGGTCACAAAGTGAGTTAAGTTACTTTTTGTTTCTTAAAACTTTGTCAGACCAATTTTTCGATATATAAAAAGTCTTCCTGGCCTGTTATTTCCGGAATATCTTCAGTTTTCAGAAACAAGATTTTTGTCACATTAGTGGATAGGGTCAGGGTTAAATAAGGGTTAGCGATCAACATGGTCAGAAACTGAGTTAAGTTGCTTTTTGTTTCTTAAAACTTTGTCAGAGCAATGTTTCGATATGTAAAAAGTCTTCCTGGCCTGTTATTTTCGGAATATCTTCTGTTTTAAGAAACACCATTTTTATCAAATTAGTGGATAGGGTTAGGGTTAAATAAGGATTAGCGATCAACATGGTCAGAAACTGAGTTAAGTTAATTTTCGTTTCTTAAAACTTTGTCAGAGCAATGTTTCGATATGTAAAAAGTCTTCCTGGCCTGTTATTTCCGGAATATCTTCAGTTTTAAGAAACACCATTTTTGGTCATATTAGTGGATAGGGTTAGGGTTAAATAAGGGTTAGCGATCAACATGGTCACAAAGTGAGTTAAGTTGCTTTTTGTTTCTTAAAACTTTGTCAGAGCAATGTTTCGATATATAAAAAGTCTTCCTGGTCTGTTATTTCCGGAATGTCTTCAGTTTTCAGAAACACCATTTTTATCACATTAGTGGATAGGGTTAGGGTTAAATAAGGGTTAGCGATCAACATGGTCAGAAACTGAGATAAGTTGCTTTTTGTTTCTTAAAACTTTGTCAGAGCAATGTTTCGATATGTAAAAATTCTTCCTGGCCTGTTATTTCCGGAATATCTTCAGTTTTAAGAAACATCATTTTTTGTCACATTAGTGGATAGGGTTAGGGTTAAATAAGGGTTAGCGATCAACATGGTCAGACACAGTGTTGAGTTGCTTTTTGTTTCTTAAAACTTTGTCAGAGCAATGTTTCGATATGTAGAAAAGTCTTCCTGGCCTGTTAATTTCGGAATATCTTCAGTTTTAAGAAACATCGTTTTTGTCACATTAGTGGATAGGGTTAGGGTTAAATAAGGGTTAGCGATCAACATGGTCAGAAACTGAGTTAAGTTGCTCTTTGTTTCTTAAAACTTTATCAGAGCAATGTTTCGATATGTAAAAAGTCTTCCTGGCCTGTTATTTTCGGAATATCTTCAGTTTTAAGAAACACCATTTTTTGTCATATTAGTGGATAGGGTTAGTGTTAAATAAGGGTTAGCGATCAACATTGTCACAAAGTGAGTTAAGTTGCTTTTTGTTTCTTTAAACTTTGTCAGAGCAATGTTTTGATATGTAGAAAATTCTTCCTGGCCTGTTATTTTCGGAATATCTTCAGTTTTAGGAAACACCAATTTTTTGTCACATTAGTGGATAGGGTTAGGGTTAAATAAGTGTTAGCGATCAACATGGTCACAAAGTGAGTTAAGTTGCTTTTTGTTTCTTAAAACTTTGTCAGACCAAAGTTTCAATATATAAAAAGTCTTCCTGGCCTGTTATTTCCGGAATATCTTCAGTTTTCAGAAACAAGATTTTTGTCACATTAGTGGATAGGGTTAGGGTTAAATAAGGGTTAGCGATCAACATGGTCAGAAACTGAGTTAAGTTGCTTTTTGTTTCTTAAAACTTTGTCAGAGCAATGTTTCGATATATAAAAAGTCTTCCTGGCCTGTTATTTTCGGAATATCTTCTGTTTTAAGAAACACCATTTTTATCAAATTTGTGGATAGGGTTAGGGTTAAATAAGGATTAGCGATCAACATGGTCAGAAACTGAGTTAAGTTAATTTTCGTTTCTTAAAACTTTGTCAGAGCAATGTTTCAATATGTAAAAAGTCTTCCTGGCCTGTTATTTCCGGAATATCTTCAGTTTTAAGAAACACAATTTTTTGTCATATTAGTGGATAGGGTTAGGGTTAAATAAGGGTTAGCGATCAACATGGTCGGAAACTGATATAAGTTGCTTTTTGTTTCTTAAAACTTTGTCAGAGCAATGTTTCGATATGTAAAAATTCTTCCTGGCCTGTTATTTTCGGAATATCTTCAGTTTTAAGAAATTTATCATATTTGTGGATAGGGTTAGGGTTAAATAAGGGTTAGCGATCAACATGGTCAGACACAGTGTTGAGTTGCTTTTTGTTTCTTAAAACTTGGTCAGATCAATGTTTCGATATGTAGAAAAGTCTTCCTGGCCTGTTATTTCCGGAATGTCTTCAGTTTTCAGAAACACCATTTTTATCACATTTGTGGATAGGGTTAGGGTTAAATAAGGGTTAGCGATCAACATTGTCACAAAGTGAGTTAAGTTGCTTTTTGTTTCTTTAAACTTTGTCAGAGCAATGTTTTGATATGTAGAAAATTCTTCCTGGCCTGTTATTTTCGGAATATCTTCAGTTTTAGGAAACACCAATTTTTTGTCACATTAGTGGATAGGGTTAGGGTTAAATAAGTGTTAGCGATCAACATGGTCACAAAGTGAGTTAAGTTGCTTTTTGTTTCTTAAAACTTTGTCAGACCAATGTTTCGATATATAAAAAGTCTTCCTGGCCTGTTATTTCCGGAATATCTTCAGTTTTCAGAAACACTATTTTTGTCACATTAGTGGATAGGGTTAGGGTTAAATAAGGGTTAGCGATCAACATGGTCAGAAACTGAGTTAAGTTGCTTTTTGTTTCTTAAAACTTTGTCAGAGCAATGTTTCGATATATAAAAAGTCTTCCTGGCCTGTTATTTTCGGAATATCTTCAGTTTTCAGAAACACCATTTTTATCAAATTTGTGGATAGGGTTAGGGTTAAATAAGGATTAGCGATCAACATGGTCAGAAACTGAGTTAAGTTAATTTTCGTTTCTTAAAACTTTGTCAGAGCAATGTTTCGATATGTAAAAAGTCTTCCTGGCCTGTTATTTCCGGAATATCTTCAGTTTTAAGAAACACCATTTTTTGTCATATTAGTGGATAGGGTTAGGGTTAAATAAGGGTTGGCGATCAACATGGTCACAAAGTGAGTTAAGTTGCTTTTTGTTTCTTAAAACTTTGTCAGAGCAATGTTTCGATATATAAAAAGTCTTCCTGGTCTGTTATTTCCGGAATGTCTTCAGTTTTCAGAAACACCATTTTTATCACATTAGTGGATAGGGTTAGGGTTAAATAAGGGTTAGCGATCAACATTATCGGAAACTGATATAAGTTGCTTTTTGTTTCTTAAAACTTTGTCAGAGCAAGGTTTCGATATGTAAAAATTCTTCCTGGCCTGTTATTTTCGGAATATCTTCAGTTTTAAGAAATTTATCATATTTGTGGATAGGGTTAGGGTTAAATAAGGGTTAGCGATCAACATGGTCAGACACAGTGTTGAGTTGCTTTTTGTTTCTTAAAACTTTGTCAGAGCAATGTTTCGATATGTAGAAAAGTCTTCCTGGCCTGTTATTTTCGGAATATCTTCAGTTTTAAGAAACGTCATTTTTTGTCACATTAGTGGATAGGGTTAGGGTTAAATAAGGGTTAGCGATCAACATGATCAGAAACTGAGTTAAGTTGCTCTTTGTTTCTTAAAACTTTGTCAGAGCAATGTTTCGATATGTAGAAAAGTCTTCCTGGCCTGTTATTTTCGGAATATCTTCAGTTTTAAGAAACATCATTTTTTGTCACATTAGTGGATAGGGTTAGGGTTAAATAAGGGTTAGCAATCAACATGGTCAGAAACTGAGTTAAGTTGCTCTTTGTTTCTTAATACTTTATCTGAGCAATGTTTCGATATGTAAAAAGTCTTCCTGGCCTGTTATTTTCGGAATATCTTCAGTTTTAAGAAACACCATTTTTTGTCATATTAGTAGATAGGGTTAGTGTTAAATAAGGGTTAGCGATCAACATTGTCACAAAGTGAGTTAAGTTGCTTTTTGTTTCTTTAAACTTTGTCAGAGCAATGTTTCGATATGTAGAAAATTCTTCCTGGCCTGTTATTTTCGGAATATCTTCAGTTTTAAGAAACACCAATTTTTTGTCACATTAGTGGATAGGGTTAGGGTTAAATAAGTGTTAGCGATCAACATGGTCACAAAGTGAGTTAAGTTGCTTTTTGTTTCTTAAAACTTTGTCAGACCAATTTTTCGATATATAAAAAGTCTTCCTGGCCTGTTATTTCCGGAATATCTTCAGTTTTCAGAAACAAGATTTTTGTCCCATTAGTGGATAGGGTTAGGGTTAAATAAGGGTTAGCGATCAACATGGTCAGAAACTGAGTTAAGTTGCTTTTTGCTTCTTAAAACTTTGTCAGAGCAATGTTTCAATATGTAGAAAAGTCTTCCTGGCCTGTTATTTTCGGAATATCTTCAGTTTTAAGAAACACCATTTTTGTCATATTAGTGGATAGGGTTAGGGTTAAATAAGGGTTAGCGATCAACATGGTCAGAAACTGAGATAAGTTGCTTTTTGTTTCTTAAAACTTTGTCAGAGCAATGTTTCGATATGTAAAAATTCTTCCTGGCCTGTTATTTCCGGAATATCTTCAGTTTTAAGAAACATCATTTTTTGTCACATTAGTGGATAGGGTTAGGGTTAAATAAGGGTTAGCGATCAACATGGTCAGAAACTGAGTTAAGTTGCTCTTTGTTTCTTAAAACTTTATCAGAGCAATGTTTCGATATGTAAAAAGTCTTCCTGGCCTGTTATTTTCGGAATATCTTCAGTTTTAAGAAACACCATTTTTTGTCATATTAGTGGATAGGGTTAGTGTTAAATAAGGGTTAGCGATCAACATTGTCACAAAGTGAGTTAAGTTGCTTTTTGTTTCTTTAAACTTTGTCAGAGCAATGTTTCGATATGTAGAAAATTCTTCCTGGCCTGTTATTTTCGGAATATCTTCAGTTTTCAGAAACACCAATTTTTTGTCACATTAGTGGATAGGGTTAGGGTTAAATAAGTGTTAGCGATCAACATGGTCACAAAGTGAGTTAAGTTGCTTTTTGTTTCTTAAAACTTTGTCAGAGCAATGTTTCGATATGTAAAAAGTCTTCCTGGCCTGTTATTTTCGGAATATCTTCAGTTTTAAGAAACACCATTTTTTGTCATATTAGTGGATAGGGTTAGTGTTAAATAAGGGTTAGCGATCAACATTGTCACAAAGTGAGTTAAGTTGCTTTTTGTTTCTTTAAACTTTGTCAGAGCAATGTTTCGATATGTAGAAAATTCTTCCTGGCCTGTTATTTTCGGAATATCTTCAGTTTTCAGAAACACCAATTTTTTGTCACATTAGTGGATAGGGTTAGGGTTAAATAAGTGTTAGCGATCAACATGGTCACAAAGTGAGTTAAGTTGCTTTTTGTTTCTTAAAACTTTGTCAGAGCAATTTTTCGATATATAAAAAGTCTTCCTGGCCTGTTATTTCCGGAATGTCTTCAGTTTTCAGAAACAAGATTTTTGTCACATTAGTGGATAGGGTCAGGGTTAAATAAGGGTTAGCGATCAACATGGTCAGAAACTGAGTTAAGTTGCTTTTTGTTTCTTAAAACTTTGTCAGAGCAATGTTTCGATATGTAAAAAGTCTTCCTGGCCTGTTATTTTCGGAATATCTTCTGTTTTCAGAAACACCATTTTTATCAAATTAGTGGATAGGGTTAGGGTTAAATAAGGATTAGCGATCAACATGGTCAGAAACTGAGTTAAGTTAATTTTCGTTTCTTAAAACTTTGTCAGAGCAATGTTTCGATATGTAAAAAGTCTTCCTGGTCTGTTATTTCCGGAATATCTTCAGTTTTAAGAAACACCATTTTTGTTCATATTAGTGGATAGGGTTAGGGTTAAATAAGGGTTAGCGATCAACACGGTCAGAAACTGAGTTAAGTTGCTTTTTGTTTCTTAAAACTTTGTCAGAGCAATGTTTCGATATGTAAAAAGTCTTCCTGGTCTGTTATTTCCGGAATGTCTTCAGTTTTCAGAAACACCATTTTTTGTCACATTAGTGGATAGGGTTAGGGTTAAATAAGGGTTAGCGATCAACATGGTCAGAAACTGAGTTAAGTTGCTTTTTGTTTCTTAAAACTTTGTCAGAGCAATGTTTTGATATGTAAAATGTCTTCTTGGTCTGTTATTTTCGGAATATCTTCAGTTTTAAGAAACACCATTTTTATCAAGTTAGTGGATAGGGTTAGGGTTAAATAAGGGTTAGCGATCAACATGGTCAGAAACTGAGTTAAGTTAATTTTCGTTTCTTAAAACTTTGTCAGAGCAATGTTTCGATATGTAAAAAGTCTTCCTGGCCTGTTATTTCCGGAATATCTTCAGTTTTCAGAAACACCATTTTTATCACATTAGTGGATAGGGTTAGGGTTAAATAAGGGTTAGCGATCAACATGGTCAGAAACTGAGATAAGTTGCTTTTTGTTTCTTAAAACTTTGTCAGAGCAATGTTTCGATATGTAAAAAGTCTTCCTGGTCTGTTATTTCCGGAATGTCTTCAGTTTTCAGAAACACCATTTTTATCACATTAGTGGATAGGGTTAGGGTTAAATAAGGGTTAGCGATCAACATGGTCAGAAACTGAGATAAGTTGCTTTTTGTTTCTTAAAGCTTTGTCAGAGCAATGTTTCGATATGTAAAAATTCTTCCTGGCCTGTTATTTCCGGAATATCTTCAGTTTTAAGAAACATCATTTTTTGTCACATTAGTGGATAGGGTTAGGGTTAAATAAGGGTTAGCGATCAACATGGTCAGAAACTGAGTTAAGTTGATTTTTGTTTCATAAAACTTTGTCAGAGCAATGTTTTGATATGTAAAATGTCTTCTTGGTCTGTTATTTTCGGAATATCTTCAGTTTTAAGAAACACCATTTTTATCAAGTTAGTGGATAGGGTTAGGGTTAAATAAGGGTTAGCGATCAACATGGTCAGAAACTGAGTTAAGTTAATTTTCGTTTCTTAAAACTTTGTCAGAGCAATGTTTCGATATGTAAAAAGTCTTCCTGGCCTGTTATTTCGGGAATATCTTCAGTTTTAAGAAACACCATTTTTATCACATTAGTGGATAGGGTTAGGGTTAAATAAGGGTTAGCGATCAACATGGTCAGACACTGAAATAAGTTGCTTTTTGTTTCTTAAAACTTTGTCAGAGCAATGTTTCGATATGTAAAAAGTCTTCCTGGCCTGTTATTTTCGGAATATCTTCAGTTTTAAGAAACACCATTTTTTGTCATATTAGTGGATAGGGTTAGTGTTAAATAAGGGTTAGCGATCAACATTGTCACAAAGTGAGTTAAGTTGCTTTTTGTTTCTTTAAACTTTGTCAGAGCAATGTTTCGATATGTAGAAAATTCTTCCTGGCCTGTTATTTTCGGAATATCTTCAGTTTTAAGAAACACCAATTTTTTGTCACATTAGTGGATAGGGTTAGGGTTAAATAAGTGTTAGCGATCAACATGGTCACAAAGTGAGTTAAGTTACTTTTTGTTTCTTAAAACTTTGTCAGACCAATTTTTCGATATATAAAAAGTCTTCCTGGCCTGTTATTTCCGGAATATCTTCAGTTTTCAGAAACAAGATTTTTGTCACATTAGTGGATAGGGTCAGGGTTAAACAAGGGTTAGCGATCAACATGGTCAGAAACTGAGTTAAGTTGCTTTTTGTTTCTTAAAACTTTGTCAGAGCAATGTTTCGATATGTAAAAAGTCTTCCTGGCCTGTTATTTTCGGAATATCTTCTGTTTTAAGAAACACCATTTTTATCAAATTAGTGGATAGGGTTAGGGTTAAATAAGGATTAGCGATCAACATGGTCAGAAACTGAGTTAAGTTAATTTTCGTTTCTTAAAACTTTGTCAGAGCAATGTTTCGATATGTAAAAAGTCTTCCTGGCCTGTTATTTCCGGAATATCTTCAGTTTTCAGAAACACCATTTTTTGTCACATTAGTGGATAGGGTTAGGGTTAAATAAGGGTTAGCGATCAACATGGTCACAAAGTGAGTTAAGTTGCTTTTTGTTTCTTAAAACTTTGTCAGAGCAATGTTTCGATATATAAAAAGTCTTCCTGGTCTGTTATTTCCGGAATGTCTTCAGTTTTCAGAAACACCATTTTTATCACATTAGTGGATAAGGTTAGGGTTAAATAAGGGTTAGCGATCAACATGGTCAGAAACTGAGATAAGTTGCTTTTTGTTTCTTAAAACTTTGTCAGAGCAATGTTTCGATATGTAAAAATTCTTCCTGGCCGGTTATTTTCGGAATATCTTCAGTTTTAAGAAACATCATTTTTTGTCACATTAGTGGATAGGGTTAGGGTTAAATAAGGGTTAGCGATCAACATGGTCAGACACAGTGTTGAGTTGCTTTTTGTTTCTTAAAACTTTGTCAGAGCAATGTTTCGATATGTAGAAAAGTCTTCCTGGCCTGTTATTTTCGGAATATCTTCAGTTTTAAGAAACATCATTTTTTGTCACATTAGTGGATAGGGTTAGGGTTAAATAAGGGTTAGCGATCAACGTGGTCAGAAACTGAGTTAAGTTGCTCTTTGTTTCTTAAAACTTTATCAGAGCAATGTTTCGATATGTAAAAAGTCTTCCTGGCCTGTTATTTTCGGAATATCTTCAGTTTTAAGGAGCACCATTTTTTGTCATATTAGTGGATAGGGTTAGTGTTAAATAAGGGTTAGCGACCAACATTGTCACAAAGTGAGTTAAGTTGCTTTTTGTTTATTTAAACTTTGTCAGAGCAATGTTTCGATATGTAGAAAATTCTTCCTGGCCTGTTATTTTCGGAATATCTTCAGTTTTAAGAAACACCAATTTTTTGTCACATTAGTGGATAGGGTTAGGGTTAAATAAGTGTTAGCGATCAACATGGTCACAAAGTGAGTTAAGTTACTTTTTGTTTCTTAAAACTTTGTCAGACCAATTTTTCGATATATAAAAAGTCTTCCTGGCCTGTTATTTCCGGAATATCTTCAGTTTTCAGAAACAAGATTTTTGTCACATTAGTGGATAGGGTCAGGGTTAAACAAGGGTTAGCGATCAACATGGTCAGAAACTGAGTTAAGTTGCTTTTTGTTTCTTAAAACTTTGTCAGAGCAATGTTTCGATATGTAAAAAGTCTTCCTGGCCTGTTATTTCCGGAATATCTTCAGTTTTCAGAAACACAATTTTTTGTCACATTAGTGGATAGGGTTAGGGTTAAATAAGGGTTAGCGATCAACATGGTCACAAAGTGAGTTAAGTTGCTTTTTGTTTCTTAAAACTTTGTCAGAGCAATGTTTCGATATATAAAAAGTCTTCCTGGTCTGTTATTTCCGGAATGTCTTCAGTTTTCAGAAACACCATTTTTATCACATTAGTGGATAAGGTTAGGGTTAAATAAGGGTTAGCGATCAACATGGTCAGAAACTGAGATAAGTTGCTTTTTGTTTCTTAAAACTTTGTCAGAGCAATGTTTCGATATGTAAAAATTCTTCCTGGCCTGTTATTTCCGGAATATCTTCAGTTTTAAGAAACATCATTTTTTGTCACATTAGTGGATAGGGTTAGGGTTAAATAAGGGTTAGCGATCAACATGGTCAGACACAGTGTTGAGTTGCTTTTTGTTTCTTAAAACTTTGTCAGAGCAATGTTTCGATATGTAGAAAAGTCTTCCTGGCCTGTTATTTTCGGAATATCTTCAGTTTTAAGAAACATCATTTTTTGTCACATTAGTGGATAGGGTTAGGGTTAAATAAGGGTTAGCGATCAACGTGGTCAGAAACTGAGTTAAGTTGCTCTTTGTTTCTTAAAACTTTATCAGAGCAATGTTTCGATATGTAAAAAGTCTTCCTGGCCTGTTATTTTCGGAATATCTTCAGTTTTAAGGAGCACCATTTTTTGTCATATTAGTGGATAGGGTTAGTGTTAAATAAGGGTTAGCGACCAACATTGTCACAAAGTGAGTTAAGTTGTTTTTTGTTTATTTAAACTTTGTCAGAGCAATGTTTCGATATGTAAAAAGTCTTCCTGCCCTGGTATTTCCGGAATATCTTCAGTTTTAAGGAGCACCATTTTTTGTCATATTAGTGGATAGGGTTAGGGTTAAATAAGGGTTAGCGATCAACATTATCAGAAACTGAGTTAAGTTAATTTTTTCTTCTTAAAACTTTGTCAGAGCAATGTTTCGATATGTAAAAAGTCTTCCTGGCCTGTTATTTTCGGAATATCTTCAGTTGTAAGAAACACCATTTTTTGTTACATTAGTGGATAGGATAAGGGTTAAATAAGGGTTAGCGATCAACATGGTCACAAAGTGAGTTAAGTTGCTTTTTGTTTCTTAAAACTTTGTCAGAGCAATGTTTCGATATATAAAAAGTCTTCCTGGCCTGTTATTTCCGGAATGTCTTCAGTTTTCAGAAACACCATTTTTATCACATTTGTGGATAGGGTTAGGGTTAAATAAGGGTTAGCGCTCAACATGGTCAGAAACTGAGATAAGTTGCTTTTTGTTTCTTAAAACTTTGTCAGAGCAATGTTTCGATATGTAAAAATTCTTCCTGGCCGGTTATTTTCGGAATATCTTCAGTTTTAAGAAACATCATTTTTTGTCACATTAGTGGATAGGGTTAGGGTTAAATAAGGGTTAGCGATCAACATGGTCAGAAACTGAGTTAAGTTGCTCTTTGTTTCTTTAAACTTTATCAGAGCAATCTTTCGATATGTAAAAAGTCTTCCTGGCCTGTTATTTTCGGAATATCTTCAGTTTTAAGAAACACCATTTTTGGTCATATTAGTGGATAGGGTTAGTGTTAAATAAGGGTTAGCGATCAACATTGTCACAAAGTGAGTTAAGTTGCTTTTTGTTTCTTAAAACTTTGTCAGAGCAATGTTTTAATATGTAAAAAGTCTTCCTGGCCTGTTATTTTCGGAATATCTCCAGTTTTGAGAAACACCATTTTTGTCACATGAGTGTATAGGGTTAGGGTTAAATAAGGGTTAGCGATCAACATGGTCAGAAACTGAGTTAAGTTGCTCTTTGTTTCTTAAAACTTGATCAGAGCAATGTTTCGATATATAAAAAGTCTTCCTGGCCTGTTATTTTCGGAATATTTTCAGTTTTCAGAAACACCATTTTTGTCACATTAGTGGTTAGGGTTAGGGTTAAATAAGGGTTAGCGATCACCATTGTCACAAAGTGAGTTAAGTTGCTTTTTGTTTCTTAAAACTTTGTCAAAACAATGTTTCGATATGTAAAAAGTCTTCCTGGCCTGTTATTTCCGGAATGTCTTCAGTTTTCAGAAACACCATTTTTATCACATTTGTGGATAGGGTTAGGGTTAAATAAGGGTTAGCGCTCAACATGGTCAGAAACTGAGATAAGTTGCTTTTTGTTTCTTAAAACTTTGTCAGAGCAATGTTTCGATATGTAAAAATTCTTCCTGGCCTGTTATTTTCGGAATATCTTCAGTTTTAAGAAACACCATTTTTATCACATTTGTGGATAGGGTTAGGGTTAAATAAGGGTTAGCGATCAACATGGTCAGACACAGTGTTGAGTTGCTTTTTGTTTCTTAAAACTTTGTCAGAGCAATGTTTCGATATGTAGAAAAGTCTTCCTGGCCTGTTATTTTCGGAATATCTTCAGTTTTAAGAAACATCATTTTTTGTCACATTAGTGGATAGGGTTAGGGTTAAATAAGGGTTAGCGATCAACATGGTCAGAAACTGAGTTAAGTTGCTCTTTGTTTCTTTAAACTTTATCAGAGCAATCTTTCGATATGTAAAAAGTCTTCCTGGCCTGTTATTTTCGGAATATCTTCAGTTTCAAGAAACACCATTTTTGGTCATATTAGTGGATAGGGTTAGTGTTAAATAAGGGTTAGCGATCAACATTGTCACAAAGTGAGTTAAGTTGCTTTTTGTTTCTTAAAACTTTGTCAGAGCAATGTTTTAATATGTAAAAAGTCTTCCTGGCCTGTTATTTTCGGAATATCTCCAGTTTTGAGAAACACCATTTTTGTCACATGAGTGTATAGGGTTAGGGTTAAATAAGGGTTAGCGATCAACATGGTCAGAAACTGAGTTAAGTTGCTCTTTGTTTCTTAAAACTTGATCAGAGCAATGTTTCGATATATAAAAAGTCTTCCTGGCCTGTTATTTTCGGAATATTTTCAGTTTTCAGAAACACCATTTTTGTCACATTAGTGGTTAGGGTTAGGGTTAAATAAGGGTTAGCGATCACCATTGTCACAAAGTGAGTTAAGTTGCTTTTTGTTTCTTAAAACTTTGTCAAAACAATGTTTCGATATGTAAAAAGTCTTCCTGGCTTGTTATTTTCGGAACATCTTCAGTTTTGAGAAACACCATTTTTGTCATATTGGTGGATAGGGTTAGGGTTAAATAAGGGTTAGCGATCAACATTGTCACAAAGTTAGTAAAGTTGCTTTTTGTTTCTTAAAACTTTGTTAGAGCAATATTTCAAGATGTAAAAATTCTTCCTGGCCTGTTATTTTCGCAATATCTTCAGTTTTAAGAAACACCATTTTTGTCACATTAGTGGATAGGGTTAGGGTTAAATAAGTGTTAGCGATCAACATGGTCACAAAGTGAGTTAAGTTGCTCTTTGTTTCTTAAAACTTTGTCAGAGCAATGTTTCGATATGTAAAAAGTCTTCCTGGCCTGTTATTTTCGGAATATCTTCAGTTTTAAGAAACATCATTTTTATCACATTTGTGGATAGGGTTAGGGTTAAATAAGGGTTAGCGATCAACATGGTCAGACACAGTGTTGAGTTGCTTTTTGTTTCTTAAAACTTTGTCAGAGCAATGTTTCGATATGTAAAAAGTCTTCCTGGCCTGTTATTTTCGGAATATCTTCAGTTTTAAGAAACATCATTTTTTGTCACATTAGTGGATAGGGTTAGGGTTAAATAAGGGTTAGCGATCAACATGGTCAGACACAGAGTTAAGTTGCTTTTCGTTTCTTAAAACTTTGTCAGAGCAATGTTTCGATATGTAGAAAAGTCTTCCTCGCCTGTTATTTTCGGAATATCTTCAGTTTTAAGAAACATCATTTTTTGTCACATTAGTGGATAGGGTTAGGGTTAAATAAGGGTTAGCGATCAACATGGTCAGAAACAGAGTTAAGTTGCTCTTTGTTTCTTTAAACTTTATCAGAGCAATGTTTTGATATATAAAAAGTCTTCCTGGCCTGTTATTTTAGGAATATCTTCAGTTTTAAGAAACACCATTTTTGTCACATTAGTGGATAGGGTTAGGGTTAAATAAGTGTTAGCGATCAACATGGTCACAAAGTGAGTTAAGTTGCTATTTGTTTCTTAAAACTATGTCAGAGCAGTGTTTCGATATGTAAAAAGTCTTCCTGGCCTGTTATTTTAGGAATATCTTCAGTTTTAAGAAACACCATTTTTGGTCATATTAGTGGATAGGGTTAGTGTTAAATAAGGGTTAGCGATCAACATTGTCACAAAGTGAGTTAAGTTGCTTTTTGTTTCTTAAAACTTTGTCAGACCAATGTTTTAATATGTAAAAAGTCTTCCTGGCCTGTTATTTTCGGAATATCTCCAGTTTTGAGAAACACCATTTTTCTCACATTAGTGTATAGGGTTAGGGTTAAAAAAGTGTTAGCGATCAACATGGTCACAAAGTGAGTTAAGTTGCTTTTTGTTTCTTAAAACTTTGTCAGACCAATGTTTCGATATATAAAAAGTCTTCCTGGCCTGTTATTTCCGGAATATCTTCAGTTTTCAGAAACAAGATTTTTGTCACATTAGTGGATAGGGTTAGGGTTAAATAAGGATTAGCGATCAACATGGTCAGAAACTGAGTTAAGTTAATTTTCGTTTCTTAAAACTTTGTCAGAGCAATGTTTCGATATGTAAAAAGTCTTCCTGCCCTGGTATTTCCGGAATATCTTCAGTTTTAAGGAGCACCATTTTTTGTCATATTAGTGGATAGGGTTAGGGTTAAATAAGGGTTAGCGATCAACATTATCAGAAACTGAGTTAAGTTAATTTTTTCTTCTTAAAACTTTGTCAGAGCAATGTTTCGATATGTAAAAAGTCTTCCTGGCCTGTTATTTTCGGAATATCTTCAGTTGTAAGAAACACCATTTTTTGTTACATTAGTGGATAGGGTTAGGGTTAAATAAGGGTTAGCGATCAACATGGTCAGACACAGTGTTGAGTTGCTTTTTGTTTCTTAAAACTTTGTCAGAGCAATGTTTCGATATGTAGAAAAGTCTTCATGGCCTGTTATTTTCGGAATATCTTCAGTTTTAAGAAACATCATTTTTTGTCACATTAGTGGATAGGGTTAGGGTTAAATAAGGGTTAGCGATCAACATGGTCAGACACAGTGTTGAGTTGCTTTTTGTTTCTTAAAACTTTGTCAGAGCAATGTTTCGATATGTAGAAAAGTCTTCCTGGCCTGTTATTTTCGGAATATCTTCAGTTTTAAGAAACATCATTTTTTGTCACATTAGTGGATAGGGTTAGGGTTAAATAAGGGTTAGCGATCAACATGGTCACAAAGTGAGTTAAGTTGCTATTTGTTTCTTAAAACTTTGTCAGAGCAATGTTTCGATATGTAAAAATTCTTCCTGGCCTGTTATTTCCGGAATATCTTCAGTTTTAAGAAACATCATTTTTTGTCACATTAGTGGATAGGGTTAGGGTTAAATAAGGGTTAGCGATCAACATGGTCAGAAACTGAGTTAAGTTGCTCTTTGTTTCTTTAAACTTTATCAGAGCAATGTTTCGATATGTAAAAAGTCTTCCTGGCCTGTTATTTTCGGAATATCTTCAGTTTTAAGAAACACCATTTTTGGTCATATTAGTGGATAGGGTTAGTGTTAAATAAGGGTTAGCGATCAACATGGTCACAAAGTGAGTTAAGTTGCTTTTTGTTTCTTAAAACTTTGTCAGAGCAATGTTTCGATATGTAGAAAATTCTTCCTGCCCTGTTATTTTCGGAATATCTCCAGTTTTGAGAAACACCATTTTTCTCACATTAGTGTATAGGGTTAGGGTTAAAAAAGTGTTAGCGATCAACATGGTCACAAAGTGAGTTAAGTTGCTTTTTGTTTCTTAAAACTTTGTCAGACCAATGTTTCGATATATAAAAAGTCTTCCTGGCCTGTTATTTTCGGAATATCTTCAGTTTTCAGAAACAAGATTTTTGTCACATTAGTGGATAGGGTTAGGGTTAAATAAGGATTAGCGATCAACATGGTCAGAAACTGAGTTAAGTTAATTTTCGTTTCTTAAAACTTTGTCAGAGCAATGTTTCGATATGTAAAAAGTCTTCCTGCCCTGGTATTTCCGGAATATCTTCAGTTTTAAGGAGCACCATTTTTTGTCATATTAGTGGATAGGGTTAGGGTTAAATAAGGGTTAGCGATCAACATTATCAGAAACTGAGTTAAGTTAATTTTTTCTTCTTAAAACTTTGTCAGAGCAATGTTTCGATATGTAAAAAGTCTTCCTGGCCTGTTATTTTCGGAATATCTTCAGTTTTAAGAAACACCATTTTTGGTCATATTAGTGGATAGGGTTAGTGTTAAATAAGGGTTAGCGATCAACATGGTCACAAAGTGAGTTAAGTTGCTTTTTGTTTCTTAAAACTTTGTCAGAGCAATGTTTCGATATATAAAAAGTCTTCCTGGCCTGTTATTTCCGGAATGTCTTCAGTTTTCAGAAACACCATTTTTATCACATTTGTGGATAGGGTTAGGGTTAAATAAGGGTTAGCGATCAACATGGTCAGAAACTGAGTTAAGTTGCTCTTTGTTTCTTTAAACTTTATCAGAGCAATCTTTCGATATGTAAAAAGTCTTCCTGGCCTGTTATTTTCGGAATATCTTCAGTTTTAAGAAACACCATTTTTGGTCATATTAGTGGATAGGGTTAGTGTTAAATAAGGGTTAGCGGTCAACATTGTCACAAAGTGAGTTAAGTTGCTTTTTGTTTCTTAAAACTTTGTCAGAGCAATGTTTTAATATGTAAAAAGTCTTCCTGGCCTGTTATTTTCGGAATATCTCCAGTTTTGAGAAACACCATTTTTGTCACATTAGTGTATAGGGTTAGGGTAAAATAAGTGTTAGCGATCAACATGGTCAGAAAGTGAGTTAAGTTGCTATTTGTTTCTTTAAACTTTGTCAGAGCAATGTTTCGATATGTAAAAAGTCTTCCTGGCTTGTTATTTTCGGAATATCTTCAGTTTTGAGAAACACCATTTTTGTCATATTGGTGGATAGGGTTAGGGTTAAATAAGGGTTAGCGATCAACATTGTCACAAAGTGAGTTAAGTTGCTATTTGTTTCTTAAAACTTTGTCAGAGCAATGTTTCGATATATAAAAAGTCTTCCTGGCCTGTTATTTTCGGAATATTTTCAGTTTTCAGAAACACCATTTTTGTCACATTAGTGGTTAGGGTTAGGGTTAAATAAGGGTTAGCGATCACCATTGTCACAAAGTGAGTTAAGTTGCTTTTTGTTTCTTAAAACTTTGTCAGAGCAATGTTTCGATATGTAAAAAGTCTTCCTGGCTTGTTATTTTCGGAATATCTTCAGTTTTGAGAAACACCATTTTTGTCATATTGGTGGATAGGGTTAGGGTTAAATAAGGGTTAGCGATCAACATTGTCACAAAGTTAGTAAAGTTGCTTTTTGTTTCTTAAAACTTTGTTAGAGCAATATTTCAAGATGTAAAAATTCTTCCTGGCCTGTTATTTTCGCAATATCTTCAATTTTTTAGAAACACCATTTTTGTCACATTAGTGGATAGGGTTAGGGTTAAATAAGTGTTAGCGATCAACATGGTCACAAAGTAAGTTAAGTTGCTATTTGTTTCTTAAAACTTTGTCAGAGCAATGTTTCGATATGTAAAAAGTCTTCCTGGCCTGTTATTTCCGGAATATCTTCAGTTTTAAGAAAAATCATTTTTTGTCACATTAGTGGATAGGGTTAGGGTTAAATAAGGGTTAGCGATCAACATGGTCAGACACAGTGTTGAGTTGCTTTTTGTTTCTTAAAATTTTGTCAGAGCAATGTTTCGATATGTAAAAAGTCTTCCTGGCCTGTTATTTTCGGAATATCTTCAGTTTTAAGAAACATCATTTTTTGTCACATTAGTGGATAGGGTTAGGGTTAAATAAGGGTTAGCGATCAACATGGTCAGAAACTGAGTTAAGTTGCTCTTTGTTTCTTTAAACTTTATCAGAGCAATGTTTCGATATGTAGAAAATTCTTCCTGGTCTGTTATTTTCGGAATATCTTCAGTTTTAAGAAACATCATTTTTTGTCACATTAGTGGATAGGGTTAGGGTTAAATAAGGGTTAGCGATCAACATGGTCAGAAACTGAGTTAAGTTGCTCTTTGTTTCTTTAAACTTTATCAGAGCAATCTTTTGATATGTAAAAAGTCTTCTTGGCCTGTTATTTCCGGAATATCTTCAGTTTTAAGAAACACCATTTTTGGTCATATTAGTGGATAGGGTTAGTGTTAAATAAGGGTTAGCGATCAACATTGTCACAAAGTGAGTTAAGTTGCTTTTTGTTTCTTAAAACTTTGTCAGAGCAATGTTTCGATATGTAAAAAGTCTTCCTGGCCTGTTATTTTCGGAATATCTTCAGTTTTAAGAAACACCATTTTTGGTCATATTAGTGGATAGGGTTAGTGTTAAATAAGGGTTAGCGATCAACATTGTCACAAAGTGAGTTAAGTTGCTTTTTGTTTCTTAAAACTTTGTCAGAGCAATGTTTTAATATGTAAAAAGTCTTCCTGGCCTGTTATTTTCGGAATATCTCCAGTTTTGAGAAACACCATTTTTCTCACATTAGTGTATAGGGTTAGGGTTAAAAAAGTGTTAGCGATCAACATGGTCAGAAAGTGAGTTAAGTTGCTATTTGTTTCTTTAAACTTTGTCAGAGCAATGTTTCGATATATAAAAAGTCTTCCTGGCCTGTTATTTTCGGAATATTTTCAGTTTTCAGAAACACCATTTTTGTCACATTAGTGGTTAGGGTTAGGGTTAAATAAGGGTTAGCGATCACCATTGTCACAAAGTGAGTTAAGTTGCTTTTTGTTTCTTAAAACTTTGTCAGAGCAAAGTTTCGATATGTAAAAAGTCTTCCTGGCTTGTTATATTCGGAATATCTTCAGTTTTGAGAAACACCATTTTTGTCATATTGGTGGATAGGGTTAGGGTTAAATAAGGGTTAGCGATCAACATTCTCACAAAGTTAGTAAAGTTGCTTTTTGTTTCTTAAAACTTTGTTAGAGCAATATTTCAAGATGTAAAAAATCTTCCTGGCCTGTTATTTTCGCAATATCTTCAGTTTTAAGAAACACCATTTTTGTCACATTAGTGGATAGGGTTAGGGTTATATAAGTGTTAGCGATCAACATGGTCACAAAGTGAGTTAAGTTGCTATTTGTTTCTTAAAACTATGTCAGAGCAATGTTTCGATATATAAAAAGTCTTCCTGGCCTGTTATTTCCGGAATATCTTCAGTTTTAAGAAACATCATTTTTTGTCACATTAGTGGATAGGGTTAGGGTTAAATAAGGGTTAGCGATCAACATGGTCAGACACAGTGTTGAGTTGCTTTTTGTTTCTTAAAACTTTGTCAGAGCAATGTTTTGATATGTAGAAAAGTCTTCCTGGCCTGTTATTTTCGGAATATCTTCAGTTTTCAGAAACACCATTTTTTGTCACATTAGTGGATAGGGTTAGGGTTAAATAAGGGTTAGCGATCAACATGGTCAGAAACTGAGTTAAGTTGCTTTTTGTTTCTTAAAACTTTGTCAGAGCAATGTTTCGATATGTAAAAAGTCTTCCTGGCCTGTTATTTTCGGAATATCTTCAGTTTTAAGAAACACCATTTTTTGTCATATTAGTGGATAGGGTTAGTGTTAAATAAGGGTTAGCGATCAACATTGTCACAAAGTGAGTTAAGTTGCTTTTTGTTTCTTAAAACTTTGTCAGAGCAATGTTTTAATATGTAGAAAATTCTTCCTGGCCTGTTATTTTCGGAATATCTCCAGTTTTGAGAAACACCATTTTTGTCACATTAGTGGATAGGGTTAGGGTTAAATAAGTGTTAGCGATCAACATGATCACAAAGTGAGTTAAGTTGCTATTTGTTTCTTAAAACTTTGTCAGAGCAATGTTTTGATATATAAAAAGTCTTCCTGGCTTGTTATTTTCGGAATATCTTCAGTTTTGAGAAACACCATTTTTGTCATATTGGTGGATAGAGTTAGGGTTAAATAAGGGTTAGCGATCAACATTGTCACAAAGTTAGTAAAGTTGCTTTTTGTTTCTTAAAACTTTGTTAGAGCAATATTTCAAGATGTAAAAATTCTTCCTGGCCTGTTATTTTCGGAATATCTTCAGTTTTAAGAAACACCATTTTTATCACATTAGTGGATAGGGTTAGGGTTAAATAAGGGTTAGCGATCAACATGGTCAGACACAGAGTTGAGTTGCTTTTTGTTTCTTAAAACTGTGTCAGAGCAATGTTTCGATATGTAAAAAGTCTTCCTGGCCTGTTATTTTCGGAATATTTTCAGTTTTAAGAAACACCATTTTTGTCATATTGGTGGATAGAGTTAGGGTTAAATAAGGGTTAGCGATCAACATGGTCAGACACAGAGTTGAGTTGCTTTTTGTTTCTTAAAACTTTGTCAGAGCAATGTTTCGATATGTAAAAAGTCTTCCTGGCTTGTTATTTTCGGAATATCTTCAGTTTTGAGAAACACCATTTTTGTCATATTGGTGGATAGAGTTAGGGTTAAATAAGGGTTAGCGATTAACATGGTCAGACACAGAGTTGAGTTGCTTTTTGTTTCTTAAAACTTTGTTAGAGCAATATTTCAAGATGTAAAAATTCTTCCTGGCCTGTTATTTTCGGAATATCTTCAGTTTTAAGAAACACCATTTTTATCACATTAGTGGATAGGGTTAGGGTTAAATAAGGGTTAGCGATCAACATGGTCAGACACAGAGTTGAGTTGCTTTTTGTTTCTTAAAACTTTGTCAGAGCAATGTTTCGATATGTAAAAAGTCTTCCTGGCCTGTTATTTCCGGAATATCTTCAGTTTTCAGAAACACCATTTTTTGTCAAATTAGTGGATAGGGTTAGTGTTAAATAAGGGTTAGCGATCAACATGGTCAGAAACTGAGTTAAGTTGCTCTTTGTTTCTTAAAACTTTGTCAGAGCAATGTTTTAATATGTAAACAGTCTTCCTGGCCTGTTATTTTCGGAATATCTCCAGTTTTGAGAAACACCATTTTTGTCACATTAGTGGATAGGGTTAGGGTTAAATACGTGTTAGCGATCAACATGGTCACAAAGTGAGTTAAGTTGCTATTTGTTTCTTAAAACTTTGTCAGAGCAATGTTTCGATATGTAAAAAAGTCTTCCTGGCCTGTTATTTTCGGAATATTTTCAGATTTGGGAAACACTATTTTTGTCATATTGGTGGATAGAGTTAGGGTTAAATAAGGGTTAGCGATCAACATTGTCACAAAGTTAGTAAAGTTGCTTTTTGTTTCTTAAAACTTTGTTAGAGCAATATTTCAAGATGTAAAAATTCTTCCTGGCCTGTTACTTTCGGAATATCTTCAGTTTTAAGAAACACCATTTTTATCACATTAGTGGATAGGGTTAGGTTTAAATAAGGGTTAGCGATCCACATGGTCAGACACAGAGTTGAGTTGCTTTTTGTTTCTTAAAACTTTGTCAGAGCAATGTTTCGATATGTAAAAATTCTTCCTGGCCTGTTATTTTCGGAATATCTTCAGTTTTAAGAAACACCATTTTTATCACATTAGTGGATAGGGTTAGGGTTAAATAAGGGTTAGCGATCAACGTGGTCAGACACAGTGTTGAGTTGCTTTTTGTTTCTTAAAACTTTGTCAGAGCAATGTTTCGATATATAAATAGTCTTCCTGGCCTGTTATTTTCGGAATATCTTCAGTTTTCAGAAACACCATTTTTGTCACATTAGTGGATAGGGTTAGGGTTAAATAAGGGTAAGTGATCAACATGGTCAGACACTGAG
The DNA here is from genome assembly GCA_916613615.1 of Steromphala cineraria. Lineage (NCBI taxonomy): Eukaryota > Metazoa > Mollusca > Gastropoda > Trochida > Trochidae > Steromphala > Steromphala cineraria. Next base: position 23,696,915 of record OU744723.1, on the reverse strand, counting down.
ATAAGTTGCTTTTTGTTTCTTAAAACTTTGTCAGAGCAATGTTTCGATATGTAGAAAAATCTTCCTGGCCTGTTATTTTCGCAATATCTTCAGTTTTAAGAAACACCATTTTTGTCACATTAGTGGATAGGGTTAGGGTTAAATAAAGGTTAGCGATCACCACTGTCACAAAGTAAGTTAAGTTGCTTTTTGTTTCTTAAAACTTTGTCAGAGCAATGTTTCGATATGTAAGAAGTCTTCTTGGCCTGTTATTTTCGGAATATCTTCAGTTTTCAGAAACACCATTTTTATCACATTAGTGGATAGGGTTAGGGTTAAATAAGGGTTAGCGATCAACATGGTCAGACACTGAGTTAAGTTGCTTTTTGTTTCTTAAAACTTTGTCAGAGCAATGTTTCGATATATAAATAGTCTTCCTGGCCTGTTATTTCGGGAATATCTTCAGTTTTCAGAAACACCATTTTTATCACATTAGTGGATAGGGTTAGGGTTAAATAAGGGTAAGTGATCAACATGGTCAGACACTGAGATAAGTTGCTTTTTGTTTCTTAAAACTTTGTCAGAGCAATGTTTCGATATGTAGAAAAATCTTCCTGGCCTGTTATTTTCGCAATATCTTCAGTTTTAAGAAACACCATTTTTGTCACATTAGTGGATAGGGTTAGGGTTAAATAAAGGTTAGCGATCACCACTGTCACAAAGTAAGTTAAGTTGCTTTTTGTTTCTTAAAACTTTGTCAGAGCAATGTTTCGATATGTAAGAAGTCTTCTTGGCCTGTTATTTTCGGAATATCTTCAGTTTTCAGAAACACCATTTTTATCACATTAGTGGATAGGGTTAGGGTTAAATAAGGGTTAGCGATCAACACGATCAGAAACTGAGTTAAGTTGCTTTTTGTTTCTTAAAACTTTGTCAGAGCAATGTTTCGATATGTAGAAAGTCTTCCTTGGCTGTTATTTTTGGAATATCTTCAGTTTTGAGAAACACCATTTTTGTCATATTGTTGGATAGGGTTAGGGTTAAATAAGGGTTAGCGATCAACATTGTCACAAAGTGAGTTAAGTTGCTTTTTGTTTCTTAAAACTTTGTCAGAGCAATGTTTCGATATGTAAAACTTCTTCCTGGCCTGTTATTTTCGGAATATCTTCAGTTTTAAGAAACACCATTTTTATCACATTTGTGGATAGGGTTAGGGTTAAATAAGGGTTAGCGATCAACATGGTCAGACACAGTGTTGAGTTGCTTTTTGTTTCTTAAAACTTTGTCAGAGCAATGTTTCGATATGTAGAAAAGTCTTCCTGGCCTGTTATTTTCGGAATATCTTCAGTTTTAAGAAACATCATTTTTTGTCACATTAGTGGATAGGGTTAGGGTTAAATAAGGGTTAGCGATCAACATGGTCAGACACTGAAATAAGTTGCTTTTTGTTTCTTAAAACTTTGTCAGAGCAATGTTTCGATATGTAGAAAAATCTTCCTGGCCTGTTATTTTAGGAATATCTTCTGTTCTAAGAAACACCATTTTTGTCACAATAGTGGATAGGGTTAGGATTACTTAAGGGTTAGCGATCAACATGGTCACAAAGTGAGTTAAGTTGCTTTTTGTTTCTTAAAACTTTGTCAGAGCAATGTTTCGATATGTAAAAAGTCTTCCTGGCCTGTTATTTTCGGAATATCTTCTGTTTTAAGAAACACCATTTTTATCAAATTAGTGGATAGGGTTAGGGTTAAATAAGGATTAGCGATCAACATGGTCAGAAACTGAGTTAAGTTAATTTTCGTTTCTTAAAACTTTGTCAGAGCAATGTTTCGATATGTAAAAAGTCTTCCTGGCCTGTTATTTACGGAATATCTTCAGTTTTCAGAAACACCATTTTTATCACATTAGTGGATAGGGTTAGGGTTAAATAAGGGTTAGCGATCAACATGGTCAGAAACTGAGTTAAGTTGCTTTTTGTTTCTTAAAACTTTGTCAGAGCAATGTTTCAATATGTAGAAAAGTCTTCCTGGCCTGTTATTTCTCGATAGTGGGTTTAGACATTTGAGTCTTTAGAAATATTTGACGAGATAAAACTTTCAATTTGGAAAATTATATCCGATGGATTTGATGACAATAACATTATCATTACACGGTTTTTACCCAGTTTCATATTCAACAAAATTGCTTTTTATTTCCTTTCCTTTTGTTAAAGTTAGAGATCATTCAAAGCTGATTGACGTTTACTTTTATATCTCATTGAAACGGTATGTTATCAATTGGTGAATGTGCAGTATAATAAGGAATTAACCGCTATTACTATGGCAACCTGTCACCCCTACACCAAGAAATGGACTCGTCAAACCGGAAAGGAACAGGCCACTAGTACTTGCTTTGACTTGTAATCTATCAACTTTTGATACACTTTGAAATACAGACATGACAAAATGTACACAAAGTGACATCAATCGTTGGTAGTTCAGGTGACAAAAGGCGTTGATTGACAACATAGATGACCTAGGTTCGAATCCCATCCTCGTTGTTCATAAATCTTAACTTTCTTATTTGAAAAAAGTCAAAATTTTACAAGCCAAATTGTTTTCATTTATTTACAATTTCATAACCGATCAAGCTGTTTATGGTTAGCTCAAAACAGGATATGCTTTAAAAAAGAACAAATCAAGGCTAAAGTGGTGTGCTGAAGCAGATATGTTTATTTCAACAATTCTTATAAAGTCAATTAACATGACAAAAATTCCAACAGAAAGATATGTAATCAATGACATGCCTTCACACAATATTTGACTTTGACTTCCAAAGGATATACCAAATGCAAATATACAACAAATGAATTGTTTTATTTCACGATCATCAAATTAGATTTTTAAAAACTAATATTTCGTGTGAAAATATAATCAAAAAGATTGATCCCATCCCGTTTAAAGGTTTGGAGATGGGAACGTTAATGTGATATTTATGAATTCAATACAGTTCAGTTTATATGACAGTTTGAGCTAAGATAACATTTGACTTCTCAAATTGAAGTTTGGGTGATTGGATAAAATTGGGTTGGGTTTGAAATGAAAAAGTTATGTTATGATTTACCTGAAACGGATGTAGTTAAAATGATAAAAGTATTTTGCAAATACAATAATCTTTTGAAGGTGGAATTTTCTTATAATTTTATCAAAGTTTTTCCTCTCCTTTTAGAGAATTAGGATTTCATGAACATTTTTCACTAACATTCATATATATTTGTACATTCAATTTCAACTGCCACTTTTGTATAGACCAAGATAGCAATGCTACAGCTGTATTTCATTGCCAGAGCAGCTCGTCGTCAGGTTATCAGCAAATCTCTATTTTTCCAATGTCATGTAATCAATGCACAAACCTTTTCCTTGGTTTAAAGATAAGATTCACAAATAAAAATAGTTGTTGTTTCATAATAAATCATACTGATTGATCTTAGTTTTGGTGTCATATCAAACATGTATCTCATAAATGGTGAGAAACGAAGTCACAGACATTCACACGATAACTGTTGACAGTTGCAATTGATTTTGCTAATTTAATAATTGCTATTCATTGACTTCACAAAAGCCTTTGATTGCATTGATCATCAAACACTGTTTAAGTGTCTTATGAATATTGATGTGAAGGGCAAGTTCATGAAATGTATTATCAAGATGTATTCATCACTAAGTGCTTGTGAGAGAACTGATACTGGACTATCATCTTATTTCAACTGTAATGTTGGCACTAGGCAAGGCAGTGTCTTAAGTCCTCAACTGTTTATAATTTTTATCAATCAATTATCTCAAATGCTTGAGAGTGATGGTGGAAGAGGTATTTTTATATCCTCGCAAATAGATTATGTCTTGTCTCTTATGTTTGCTGATGACGTCAATGCAATTACAAAGAAAAATCAATGTTATTGAAAAGTTTTGTGCTCAAACTGGGATGAAAGTGAATCTCAATAAGACTAAAATAATGGTATTTCGCAATGGAGGTCCTCTAAGAGACTATGAGAAGTGGTTTCTGAATGGAACTCCAATTGAAGTTGTTAATATTTACAGATACCTTGGTATTGTGTTCACTCCAAAATTATCATGGACAAAAGCAAAATCTTGTCTATCTTCTCAAGCGAGAAAGGCCATATTTTCAATTAACAGTTATCAAAAACAATTTGGATATATTAATCATCATGAACTCTTTAAGATATTTGATTCAATGATATCACCAATACTGTGTTATGGTTCAGAGATATGGGGGACAAACTACTGTAAAATAATTGAATCTGTTCATTCAAGATTTTGTAAGTCATTTCTCAAAGTAACTAAAACCACAAACAACAACATGGTTCTGGGAGAGTGTGGGAGAGCCCCTCTCCAGTTTCAATATCTTTCAAGAGCAGTCAAGTACTGGTGGAGATTGATGCAGCTGCTTCCACGGAATAGACTTCCTTATCATGCTTATTTAATGATGAAATCTTTGGACGATAATTGAAAAATAACATGGGCTTCCCACATAAGATTGATTTTATTTCAATATGGATTCGGTATCGTATGGATATTACAAGATAAAAGATGTATATCAACTTTCATGAAAATCTTTAAACAGAGATTTTACGACTGCTTCACCCAGGACTGGCATTCATCGCTTCTTTTATCTTCTAAATGTTACTACTACTCTCAATTCAAATCATTCCTCACAGTCGAACCATATCAAACCAACGAATTATTACCAAGCTAGCGAACAATCATAACCCAATTTAGATGTTGTAACTTCAGACTTGCAGGGGAATGTGGCCGCCATACAAATGCCCCATATAATGAACGTCTCTGCATGTATTGCCATGCTGTTGGCCTTGACTACATTGAGGATGAATTCCATGTAATGTTAATTTGTCAGAAATATTCCCAACTCCGAAACGACTGTTTTCAAAATTATCAGTCTAAACCACCAGCAACTGAAACTTTCCTTCGACTGATGTCATCAGACAATATTAATGTACTAAAATCAATGAGCAGATATCTCACACAAGTTCGCTGCATCCGGAATTTTAAAGGTATAAACGTTAAATGAATTACCAGCATGTACATTTTTTACTTTCTAAATTGTCTTTGTATTATGGGCCTGATGCCTTAACTACTGAATAAATATGTCTGTCTGTCTGTCTGTCTGATTTTGCTAATATGTCAAAGGTTTCCCGTATATCATACAAAATATTGAAATAATGAATTCAGTTTTCTTTTGAAAAGGAGATAAGCTGAAAATTCCGAGTACTATATGATGGGTGTATACATTTTGGAATATAATAAGTATATGTATAAATAAAATTGACTGATTTTATATGTCAATATTTTAATAATGTTACATTACATCATCTTATAAAAGTTATTCTCAAAATCAATGGTTATGAATAATAAAAGATTTTGATATTATGACTTCTTGGTATTTAAGTAAAACATATATACTAATATAAATACCTTTTTATATCGCAGCAGAATCATCAACATAATTTACTTTTCAATTGATTCTGTTCATATTTCAACTCAGCCATGGATGCTTGTGTAATGTCAGTCCTGATCTTCCCAGTTTTGGCTATGGGTAACATATCTATTGGCGAGTCACCTGGAACAGGAAGTGCTCAGATCTATGTGCGCAGCTTCTTCCAGCATGCATCTCGTTTAGATATGAACCTTTACGTTGTGAATGCACACTTGAAGTATCAACACAAAAAGGAAGCATTGTTTCTGCCTTAGATATGGTGAGTGGTGTTTTTTTATACCTTAAAATGTTTTTGAAAACTGCAGAACATTCAGATATAACGTAGTCATCGTTGAAAGTGTACAAGGAAATAGATTATTGCATAATATTATTCACCTATCTTTTTCAGAGTGCCTCTCTTAATCCTTCATTGAAGAACTTCTTTCAATTTCTAACCATGAGACGTGTGGTAAAATGTGAGTTATATATCAAAATAGGTTTCTCATATTCTTCTGATATTTTCTCTGATAATTAATCATATTTACCGAAACAACATATTGTAGCTGGCAGCGAGGTTATCAAACAAGTTGTGATTGTTTTTAGAAAAGGTTCTCCCCATAGCTTAATCCGCAATTGAAGATTTTGTTTGTGTATCAATAAATGTGGGTAGTGGGTTCTTTATCGAAACTAAAAAGGCAATTTAAGTTAATCACACTGGAATTAAATGCTTTTCGACATTGTTCTATTAGCATTCAATAAATTGAGGAAAGGAGAGAATTTTTACATTATATAAATCCATCCTAATTATTCATTTATCCAAAATACAATTAAGGGGTCTTTTTTAACTGTATGAAATATGAGCTTGAGTTCGAAAGTGTAAGTAATAATGGCATGTCTGACAATGTATATCTTGCAAGTAAAGAGTGCATGAAGATTAAGAAACCACGCCAATTAATTGTTTTTATTATTTTCATATTAGAAATACGCAGGAATACAGACTGTTTCAATATCCCTTAATCAAGATATCAGTATTTAAAAGGGGACTTAACATATTACAGAGATGGAAGATTATCTCAAATAATTTATCCTTTATCCTAAACATTGAAATGATTCTTGATAATGTCTCCACTTAATTTCAATGGCTCTACCACATTTGATTAAGGATGTAACATATTGTCTTTATGCAGATAAAGAAGATGAGGCATCAGGCATTCATGCAAAGGAGAAATTCACAGACAGAAGAGGGCATCTGATGGTCATTCCTGAGAAGAGGAAACGAATAGTTATCTTATTTAATCTTCACGGTCTGAAAAAAGAAGAACAAAAATGAAGCTTCCCCCTGGCATTGTTGCAATGAGATCCATGTCCTCAATCAAAAGACTTATCTTTTCAAAACAGTTTCCCTCAAAAGTAATACTGTCTTATGATCTTGAGAAAGGATCCCGTAAACAACTCATTCAGGGATTTGATCCAAAGGCTATTGCAATAGAAGAACAGCAATTGTTATTTTTCATCGATGATAAGATGCTGAACTCCCGTCACAAGTAAGTTTTGTATAAGATGGCCATTCTGTCAGAAATTCCATTGCCAATCAGAACCTTTAAGCAACATCCTGGGCATGATGTTGCTGTCGACGCATCCAAACAAACACTATTCTGTGCCTTTAGCAAATCCATTGATGAAATAAGTTACAATGGGAAAGTAATCAGGACATTAACAGTATCTTTTGCAAATCGGGGCATGTGTTTAGATCACGAAGGACAAACACTGTATTATATCGTCCATAGATCTGTGAAGGGAGTTAATCTTGGAAGGATGAACAATATTGACAATATCATTGTCTTTAGGATGAGCAGTAAAGGGCTGACTTGCTATAACAATTCACTGTTTGTAATGTCAATATCTAATCGATTTTTCGCTGTTATTTCAAAATCAAGAGACAATATTGCCTCGGTGAATCTTAAACTGAAATTAATGGTGAAGCTTCAAATGTCTACAGTGCCATAGCATGTACATATCATTATGTGTGATCGACTCAAATGTTTACAGTGCCGTAGCATGTACATATCATTATGTGTGATCGACTTAATAAAAAGATGAAAGACTATTCTTATTTGTAACGTTTTATTGTCATATATACCGAAATATTGATTGTTTTACCATTTATTCTTATATGACTGTCAACATATTAATTTTGGAACTCTTTAGTCAGGGGTGTGCACCCCTGCATTATCTCCCGATAGAGGCAGCTTTAGTCATACCCGAGTTAGCCTCTGTTCTATTACGGCTAATAGATGGGATAGAAAGGTCGAAATCTGATTGGAGGCAATCGCAGTTAGTTGTGCAATCAGCGACCCCTTTCAAAAGTGGTCATTAGCAAAACCTCGGCTATTTACGTGTCGTTTGGCTAAGCTTTTGTTGAAATTTAACATCCAGGGGAGAAAATTCTTACTTCTACAAAACATCGCTTTTTACCTTTTCATTAGTTTTTATTTGGTAAATTAATAAAATAAAATTTATCATAAAACAAATATTAATTTTCACAATTATAAAAAAAAAGTATCTTTCTAAGAAAAACCTTATCCATATCTGATTTTCAAATATTTTCCCACTCACACTGTTAAAAAAAATTAACATAAAGGCATGATACTTTCCATGTCACTATACGACCGTTAAGAATTCCTTAAGTCGTTGATATCCAAAAGGTGTTTTCATTGGCTGCAAATAAGGAAGATATCTCAAGTTGCAAATCTTTCCGGCTAGGGCAATCTGCTGGAACCCCAGGATCTAGGCGTAATAGAACAGAACTTGCTCGCACTGAGCTGCCTCTGTGGGGAGAGAGTGGGACCCCCGTAGGCCTTCTGTGGATCCGACAGTGTCATTTACCTTAAACAGGTGGTACCAAACCTACACTTGTGCTTACATTATTTGTATACGCACCTTCGGATTCTTGGTGGAAAGATTCATCATACCAATTGTTTGTATGAGGGTAGAGTTCAAATCAAATAGATTTCTATAACATTGAGTTTCCCATCCAAACAAATTGCTAAAAAAAACAAATATCCTAGATAAACTGCGAAAAGCTAATCCATTTTACCCTTTTAATCGAAAGTATCACTGGTGATTCTCGATCCTGCTATCAAATAACTTCACTTAGCTATTTATCACAAAACTGAGAACATTTTGAACATGACCAATATTTAAGTCTATAAGAGTGTACATTTCTATTAAAAATCAATAGGATTGATCATATTTGTTCATTGGTTTTGCAAAACCTTTTACAATTGATGAAACCCAACTGAGAAATGAGAAACTTGCAACTACAGTGTACAAAATTTCTTATATAAATGAGGCTTGAAATAAGGAACTAATTTATGAATATAGATTTTATTGTTATATGCACAATTCATAAAATTTAACTATTGTATTTAAATTCCAGTAATATAAATATATGTTAATGTCGAGAGAAGATATCCAGAACATTCTTGGGAATATTAAAGCTAACTTGGTAGTATTCTACAAAATTTGATATACACAATATTCATATGTTTTCTACATGTTCTACGTTTGAATAAAAGATGAACAAAAGATGATAGACATAAAGGGGTGAAGAGAAAGCTACTTTTTAACATCATAGAACTTATGGCTTGTGCTCTGAACATTCTGATCACGTCATGTACGTTGTAATACAGGATACGGTACGGGATAGATCAGTCGGCAAGAGCGCCGCTCTCACGTTGCTGAGGTCCGGAGTTCGAATCCCATCCAGGCCAAGGTGTAAAAATCTAGAGTTCAACTAGAGTTCAAGTGTCACCCTGGAGCGCTAGTGTGTAGTGCAACAAAAACTGTGCAGTTAATAAAAGATCCCACGAATTCATGTCAATGGCTGAATGGCGGATACATGAACACGTGCATACGCCGAGCTGTCGGTTATCAGCGTACAGCAGTGTTGTCTCAGTTATCCCAGCTGTTAATGGTCCCTAACCTGAGCGCCACATATGGATGCCGGTTTAATACTCCCCAGGGAGTTGAATTGGAAAAATGATCGGATGGTGAAAGAACGCCATTGACCAGGGGAAACAACAAGCACCTTGAGCAACCATGAGTGGATGGATATGCGCGCTAAATTAATATTCATATAATGATTATAATAATAGGTTGGGATAGATTATGTGACAGGGTGTCACAATCCCATCTCCCTACACAAAGACTTAATCGCCAGTTTCCGAACTATCAGTTTTATGCCTTGCTGCAGACCCTTTACTTTTCTTAGCTGCTGCTATAATGCCCCTACAGGCGAGAGAGGGCAAGCACAGAAAACTGAAGGGCCAGATTTCAGTAATTCAATCAATCAAACAGTAAATGACAAGTTGACAAAAATTTGTAAAAAGTGTCTATTTTTTAACTTATCTTAGCACATTATATCGTTAAATGATAATACTGAGCAAGCTTGTGTCGCATGAACTCGAAGTTTGGCATATTTCTTGACGATTTACGATTGAAGGTAATCGTTTGAGAAGGACGAGGATCACATTAATTGGATCGTTATTTTTACATTTATATCCAAGTAGAATTTGTTCTTTTGTAAAATTTAAATTTAGATCAAGTTTGTTCTTAAGCCAATCCTGTAGTTCCTGACAGATATTGATAACCTTGCTACAATCATAGTAGAGGTGAGATGTTGTTTCTATCGAGTTAGAACAATAGCTACATTTATCATTATCTATGTATTTCATCTTAAAAAGTCTATTGTTATTCGGTAGAAAGTGATGCAGTAGTTTGAATTGGAAACTGGCGTTTTACGCTTTTTGTAGGAAGGTGTTACGATCCATGAATTTTAAAAAAGGGGGAAACTGGATTTTAGGTACCAAAAGTCGAGAAAAGACCCGCTAGGCGTAGAACAGAGTCTGTCGAATTCTTTCACTAATGTGCCAACGAAGGTCATCATATTGCCTTGCGATCTCTTGCTTACCCTCAAGATCCTTCCTGATTTATAGAAGAAAAATATAAACAAATCTTGATTAAGATCTTTGGAAAAGGTAAAACAAAATTTCTCCTCCACCTTTCCCGCATTGTGATGGTTGGTCGTTAAATAGTCTTAAACAGAACGTGACGTTGACGCGTACATTGATAAAGTTCTTAACAGTTACGTTTCAAAGGTGTTTAGATCTTGTGTTTGAGGGAGTTTTGCAGGACTTTGACCTTGATCTTGACATAGGTGTGGAACAAGCGGGGTTCTGTATGTGAATGCACACTTGAAACCTGCCCCTGCATTTTAGGTTTGTGGATGTTGTTGATGTTCAGACTAAATCAACAATGAATAAGAGGTCTTGTGTGCTGAATACTGTATCTCATATATTTTCACACCCCCTCAACCGAAAGTTTGGAGCTTTTATATAAAATTTTAGGCTCAAATTTCATATTCTGAAAGTAAACAATACTGACAACATATTTAAGATGGAATTGTGATTCATACTTAACCAGACATTATTAAAGATTAAGAGATTGACCCTCGATTTTGTAAAACACCATTGACGACGAAACACATTTTAAATCCTAACAATACAGGGTCGATTACTAGCTCTCGTGGTCGAATATCCCCTTCAGACAAACGGCTCCCTAACGTTTATCAACTAACGTTCACAAATCAGAGATTTATTATGTAATCTTTAAGATGATGACTCAAGTAGTTGACCTGGATGTAATTATTTTGAGCTTTGGTAGCATTTTTTGTCGCACAATTATTGGCATCATTTTGTCCTAAATTGGTCTGGAGGAAATCACTCAAATGACTGAATATGGTGCTCGAATGAACCTTACAACTTAAGGCAAGGGCAGATTTTGAAATTGAAGGTTTACATCTCACGTACGACGGTGTTTCCATTTTCAACACTTTGATATTGCATAATTAAATCTTCATTTTCATGCTGAAATTTATAAAAAAATTGAAATAATATTTGTCTTTGATTGGTTATGAATTCAATTGCTTTTACTCTTTCTAGATTGGGGTTTTACAGATTAAAAACAATATTTGTCTTTGATTGGTTATGAATTCAATTGCTTTTACTCTTTCTAGATTGGGATTTTACTGATTTAAAACAATATTTGTCTTTGATTGGTTATGAATTCAACTGCTTTTACTCTTTCTAGATTGGGGTTTTACCGATTTTCAGCTGTGGTACATTTGTGGAAATGCTTCTTAAACATCCTAAATGGCAAAGATTTATCCGTTTTGGCACCCAAGTTGTTATAAATCATGAAGCAATTACGTTCAGGAAATAATTTTGACAATTGTATTGTTACATTCGGTGTTACACAAATCAAAAAACTCAAAATCGTCTCCATGTATGCGTTTCTATTTTTGGCATCCTTTTATATCTACAGACACCGGATTAAAAAGTACTTTTAATTTCAGCCCTAAAATCGTATTCTTTTGATGTGTGTTTTAAACTGAAATGTTGATTTTGTCCAATGGTATCTGTGCATAAACTGAAGTTGAATATATATATAATATGTAAGAACATCTATCTAGGATGTTTCGATTGTTGTTTAGTCCGGCTTGATCTGTAAATGGAAATACAGTTTGAAATTAAAGTTTGTTATCTCTATGCTATATATAAAACACTCGTTTATAGTTAACTATTACAGCAACTTTAAATCAGCGACTAAATACATTAATCCACAAATGCATGTATCTTAACTTCTCATCAATACTTTAGGTTAATATATTTAGTTTTATTACACAAAATGACATTAAAACAAATCTATAATCAAATATGGAATCCAAAGTAAAAGCCAAGCTCTCTAAGATATTTGTTTCTTTCAAATGGAATAAAACAATTCTCCATCACAACATCATCTTTAAATATTTAGCTAATAAAGTAGCAACGCTTTTTTTTCCCATGGGAATTTTTTATTGAAAAATTATTGATTAACAGTTTGATATATGATGACCCCTAGCAAAAGATTTAGGTGTCTTCTATTCGCAATCAATATGTATGAGTGTGTGAGTGAGAGTCCACCATAACCACAATTTGAGAGGCAGACATTGTGAGATAAGAATGACTAAAATAATGTTCTTGGCTTGTGTCTGTGTCCTCTTCTCTCTAGTTGTTGACTGTTCTGACCTCCTTAATAGAAAACCTTTTGGTCCACAAATGTGTTATGAACTCTGTAACAATCAAGAAGCTTGCTGTTTCTTCATCTTTGATTCAATTTATCTGTCCTGTAGTTTGATGCCAATGGAAAAAGGAGTAAGTAAATTGTTGAACAGACTTCTAGTTTACAAACTTCTTAACAACATCATTTCATCTTTTATTCATTAGACTATATACCACATAGATGTATATAACTACATGTTAAACAGGTTTAATATAATGACATGATGATGATGATAATGATGATGATGATGATGATGATGATGATGGTGGTGATAGTGGAGTTTGTGATGATGTAAATACGTTTATATTTGGTTTCATTTATATTTAGAAAAATGCACCGAGATGTTTGAATAGTTCAACGATGCTTGATTCACGAAAGTCCATGTTAAAAAGTAAGTGTTGTTTTCATGAGTTTGCACAGGGACATTATGTACATGTATATGTGTATACTGTTCCTTCCTTGCGCTGACAAAGTTAGACAATGTTATAAATATTGGATGAAAAGTTTCCTTTTGTGTTGATTCAATTTGGTATACAATATTATAATTAATAATTGTAAAAACATAAATGAAATACTATTTTGTAATTTTTTCAGTACAACAATGTGAATTTCATAGTGTTTAAACAAGAACGTTTTTAACAGGACATTATGATTGCAGTTTCATAAGTGACCGTTTGTTATAAAACAAATTATTTTAGATTCTTAGATCATTCAGGCTTCTTGTAAAGTATATTGAAAAGGCAATGGATGCTGAGCTCTAAAATTGTTAGTTAATACTTGTCTTACTGAAATATCTTTACGATGGATTCTCTATTTCATCAAACCATTAGATTATTATCAAACTAAGGTATATACATGAAGGTCAACACCAAGTCTTATTAATGTTGCAAGAACTAAGAACATTCTCCTTGTATCATCTTTTTAAAGGGGCAGTAGCACTTTTTTGGGGGGGGAATATAAGGTGATGTTCGGACAATGAAAATAAATGGTTCCATTTGAATGAATTTAGATTAAATGACGCAGTAATAAATCAAATATATAAAGTAAAGTTCAGCCCTGCCATTCCCTTTTCTTACAATAAATGAACTAAAGGTGTTCACACAAAAATGGTCCCCAATGGATTTTATGTGAATCTTAATACATTGTTCTCTGACTATGGATAATTGGTTTGTGTAAAGAGATTTGTACATTATAAAAAGTAATACATTTATTATTAACTAATTTAAATATCAGTGAAAATTTTAAAATATAAAATTCTCAAAAAACCTGCTTCTGCCCCTTAATAAAATCCGTTATATTGTTTAAGAACTGTCAACATATATGTATTATTTATTAATGTTTTTCCCTTCCAGGGGGAAAATCCGTGACTTCTAGTACATTTCTTCTTGCTGTGCCTCACATGTCACCTGACACCAGTCAAGCCCACCAAGCTTACAAGTTGTCCTTGAATACGCTGAACAAAACATCTTACAATCAGCTGGACAGTCGTCAAATCATTGCAATGGTCTATATTCCAAAACTGAAACAATTAGTTCTTTCCAAGATGGCTTATCCTAAAAGAATATTATCATTGGATTTAAAAACATTGGCCACTGTTGAACTGGCGAATTATGCGCCATATGCTTTTGGTCTAGATAAAGAACGGTTGTTCCTATTTTTCTTTAACAAATATAAAAACCCTCCTTTAAATAAGAGGTGCAACTTGTTTAAGTTTCCTTTGTATACCAAAAGATTGGAAAAGGTAAAAACATTTAACGGATATTTCCTTCCTGCAATTGCTGTCAACTCATTTAGGCGTTTATTGTACTGTAGCTATAAAAGAGTAATTTTCGTACTTTCCTATCATGGTAAGATGTTGAAGAAATACAGAACTCCTCAAATCACAAACACACTGTGTTTAGATAGCAGTAAATCTTTACTGTATTTGAATTTCAGGAAAAAACTGAGTTTCTTTCATCTTAATAGATCAAACTCATTTCACAGTGTAACTAAGCTCAGTCGGGAACCTAGAAGTTTGGTGACAGATGGAAATAATGTTTATATTTCATATCAGCAACGTACTATGGTTACTTCAGTGAACGTTTGAATGAGAGTAAGAAACTCTGTCATGAATTTGAATCTGAGAGGCTTTGGACACAAAGGACTTGAGATCTGTCTAATCGAGTGACAGAAGAGAATGGTTTAAGCTAAATATCCAGATTTGTTTCTTTGTCCACAGTGTTTATTTGAATAAAAGCGTTCTTTCAATGTCAGAATTTGACTTGTGATCATGTCCGTTCATGAACTTAACAGCCTTTATGCAAACATGTTTAACCTTATTGACAGACTGTAGGTTTCATCATAAGAATAGCAAATGTTCTCTCAATATTCCCTTTTATATTAGTTTAAGCAAAATCAATTAAAAAGTTGGACAAATATGTTTTCTAAAGAAACACTTTTATTCAGAAATGTCAAACAATTATTCATGTATATCTTGTCAGGTGTATCATCCTGTCTCAGGGTACGTTACGCTAACTCCACTAATCTGTCGCTGGGCTTAGAAGCTAGATTCGCTCGCTCGGCCCAACTTGGGATATAGCCAATCAAATCATTTTCTTGCTGAAATTGTATCGAGAAGGTGGCGAGAAAACGATTTGATTGGCTATACGTAACGTTCATACCCTGAGACTGGATGTAAGTGTATATGAACAAATGTACAAATCATTGCACATTTGAGGAGTACTTTGAGTTATAAAATATTATAGAGATCGTAGTATATTTTGTCAGTAAGTTTACATTACATTAATAAAGGTGAATTGAAACACCTAACACAAGCTCTGTTGACTTGTTCATACACCTCGTTGCAAAATAACACAAATCATATCAATATTATTAATTTTTTTATTCAAATGTGAATAATAAATGTGTATAATTTTTCTTATAAACTCTCTCAAAAAAGAAACGCAACCCCTCTCTCGATGTCTGACAACAACCTCTGAACAAAAATGGTGAAGGTGTATTGGATTTTTTTGTCATGTATTCTTAAGTTAGATTAGTTATAGCTCCCAAACGCAGCCTTATTAACGCACGCATTTAATCCGATTTTTTTTCGAGAATGTGCGAAAGAGTCATGTGTATAATGCTGAGAGTGAACTGCACGTACAAATTAAGGAAATCACAGTTTAAGCCGTGTTATATAAAAGGAAATGTAGTTGTGCAATATATTCAATTCGTCTACTCCGAAAATCAAGGTCGAAAATGTCCCGATTGATTTTTGCAGATCGAAATAATGCCATTGGTCGGATTCAGGTCGGGTAAAGTTTTGGAACAGTTGCTCGCCAGCTAAATGTCCGTAAAGCAACGATTTGCCGACTTTGGAATCGCTACAGACAGTTCCATGCAAACAAAGACCGTCCTCGGAGTAGTAGAACCAGGATCACCACAATCGTTTCATCCGGGTCACCCACCTAGGTAATCGGCAAGCCATACCAACCGTCACTGCAACACAAGTGCCTGGTTTGAGGAGATTGTCGGCCCAAACCACCAGGAACCGTTTACGTGAGGCTGATATGCATGCATGGCGATCATTTGTCGGCCCTGTTCTGACGTCAACTTCTCAGATTGAGTCCCGTTTCCTACTTCACACACGTGAAATAAGTAAATGAAAGAGGAAATCAACGTTTTGCACCGACCTGCGTTGAACAGGTCGACAGATTTGTAGGAGGGAGCGTCATGGTGAGGGGAGCCATGTCTTACAATGGACGATCACACCTGGCCATCATTTCAGGCAAGTTAACGCCCGACGCTACAACAATGATGTTTTACAGCCACACCTCCTTTCGATAATCGACCAATAGAGGGAGCTGTTTCAACAGGACAATACCCGCCCTCGCACAGCTCGTGCAACAGTGGATATTCTACCGAATTCCAATGTCGACTTCCAGGTCGATCGACATCGACCCCATCGAAAATCTTTGGGACTGTCTTGATCGTCGTATCCGTGCACGTACACTACCACTGTTGACGTTAGATGCACAGACCACAGCACTACAGGATGAGTACTGAGCATTACCACAGGAACGGATTTGCCGTCTGATCCGTTCTGTTCCGAGGAGTTGCAATACTGTGATTACAGCTCGTGGCCATCAAAATAGATACTGAAGAAAGCGCCCCCTAGTTTCCGTCGAATGTATAACAAAAACCCATGAAATTGAGACCTTATACTACACATACATTTGTTTCACCATGTAAAATTTCATTGTGTTATATTTGATAATCTATGTGTTATAAAAAGTTAAAGACTGATATCAACACTGCATAAAATCAGGGGTTGTGTTTCTTTTTTGAGAGAGTTTACAACAGTTCTTACTGATTAAATGCAGAATTCCGTATTGCATTCTGTATTCCAAAATCCCGGTGGAGACACCAAAAATTTGTAACCTGGGCTTAACACTGTGTTGTGTCCTTGGGCAAGGCACTTCATCCACATTGTACTCAGTTCACCCAGCTGTATAAATGGGTACCTGAACATGGGGAAAGTACAGACCTATATGGTCGCACGAGGCGCTTAGTAGCTTGACTTGAAAGTACAATTCCTTCAGGGTAATAATATACATTGTACTGCCATTGTATCGCCGTTGAGCAGTCCTGGACTGGATACTAGGCGTAAAAATTAGTATTATTATTTCTTATCATAGAATCAATATCGATTGTGTTTTAAGGAAAATGATTTCCAATAATCGTTAGGGACTAAGACTCGTACATGTACATGAAAATATAATTATGACATAAGGAAGAAAATAAGAGAATAAGAAAATAAGAAAAAAAGAAAATACAAATTTGGATAGCAGGGATAGATTTTTATCGTTTTATTGATTGCTATGCCGTGTCTTTTTACTAAACGACATATAGCAACCAACTTAAAACTTGAAACCCTTGAATTTGATAGAAGAAAATTGGAAAAACAGTTAAAGAACATTATATGTTAGTTTGGAACCTTGTTAATTTGACTGATAAAACTTACATAAGTTTGTCAAACCAAAATGAAACAAGCCTGATCATTTGTTTGTCAAACTTAATTCAATCACTAATGTGGCTCATGGCTTACATTAAATATAGTTTTCAGGATCACCCATTACTATTTTTCTGGTAAGATTAGTTTGTAAATATTCTTTATTGATCATAAACGATTACTATTGATTTGACCTATCGAACTACAAAAGAGAACACTGACCTTTGAAGAAATAGTGTGTCAAATGAAAATTGTTTTTGTATAACAAACAACTTAACTGAACATTTGTATCATGTCAAATGTCCATCCCTCAAATTGTGAGAACCAAAAGCAGTAGACGTTCCCAAGAGATCTGTATGAGTTTCCATTGATTTGCAGTATATCACTGGCTTCAAATGTTACAGATTTGTAAAAGCTATTGATCTAACAAAGACAGTCGTGGATGTGTTGAGCTGAAAACATACATTTTATTCTTTAGTGAAGGTTGTATACATTCTTAAATATTTAAAATATCAATAGAAATGATACATCAACTTCGTTTGATTTTCCTATTTCTGTTTCATACACCTAAGAGAAATATATTCTATTTTATCAAGTTATAAAAGTTGCCAGAATTAATAATTAATGCAAGAAACCACAATGTTATTTAATGCCCCAATTGCAAGAGAATTGCAATGTATCTAAAGGGACAATATAAAAACTTATAAACAAGATCATTTTTTTAAGACCTTTGATTACAAATGCCTTGTATAAATTTCTAGTAAAGCAAATGAACCATTTATTCACACATTCGTGTTGTAGTGAATGTATTTTGGTTTTTGATTTTGGTAATATCAAATAGGGCAAAGTCCTATTTCTATGACTTACTTTTCAAGTTTTTGTGATTTTATTACCCCAACGTTACGTAGACCTTAATAACCTTAACTTTACTTTGACCTGCACAAACTGTAATTAAAAGGTTAAATAACTAACATTCAATATGCTGCTTTATAAATTGTAACACATACAAGGGTAGGTCTTTCATGTATATCCCGGTTTTAAAGGGGGACTGAAATGGTCTATGGTCACTTTCGGGATTCATAAAAAGCGGCTTTCAATTTGTATAAGAGTCAACTTTGAATTTTCGAAATCGGACGGTAACATGCCTAAATACGGCCTTTAAAATACACTGCCTAATTAGCCCCGGCGAACAGAATCTGTGGTCACTGAAGCGTGTCCCGAGCGTGTCCACCTACTATGTCGTAGCAGTAGGTGAATAGTTTCACCTTATGATCATTTTTCAACGGGAAATGATACCTTTTTAATCGTTCATTTAACATTCAAATATTCACCAAAAAAACACTCAATTTTTGTATATTCCGATAGCGTAGATATTCGACGACTCAATAACGATTTATTCAAGCCAATTATAATTGTAGAAACATGTAGTATCGTATATTTCAAAACCCTATCAAATGACGCAATAAGGCGACTGTCTTGTTAAATTGGCGCCGTAATGGCTAGACATGTCCGTTTAAAGTGATAATCTGATGGTCTTTTGTTTGCTGAATCTTCATAACATACACTGACTGTTATTTCCGACGGTGACCAATAACAAATCGTTTATATTTTCAGTGAGCAAACCGACTACTATCTAGTATCGAATATATGCAATGTTATTTTTTGTGAGTTTATTGCAATATAAAGATATATTTTAAAGAGGTCATTAGACGGTGAATAATGGAACCATGGCGGTTTTAAAAGAAAGAAAAAGTGTGAACGGTTTAATGTTATGTATTATGATATGTTTTCTCTTTTGAACAGATAGACACCACAATGCATAATCTATAGTACGTTTTGATTAATCACCGCATTTTTACAACACATATCAATCATAAAATAATTAAACATTATATACTAGTGGTTGAACTATTCACGAAATATAAGGTTTCGAGTCGTATCGAAAATGAAACAATGTTATATTTGGGATCACACTGTTTTGCATATAACATTCCGCATATTGGTACAGTCTTTTAGTGGATGTTCAGGAGCCGCCTGTACGCTGGAGATATAGATTCCTGTCTTCCTGGGTTGTCAATACGTTACTCTACCAGTAAACTCTCACTGTACATTGGTCTGATCCCATATATCAGTGACGGTTTAGAAGCGACACCACCCAGCCTATCACACTGAACAGCTTGGTGCTTACATCCGCCCATCGAGTGTTTATCATCACTGCATCCGCCTTTCTGAGATGAGATTGGCCTTTTTGTCTGGTTTCTAAATGTCGGGTTTGGGATGTAGACAGACAATATGTGAAATATCAGACAAACTGTGACCAGCTGAATCTTAACATTTCCAATATAGACTCAGAAACTTAGGTAGAAACTGTAAATTATTTCACTTGGTCAGTGTTAAAATGGCGTACAAACTTTGTCCGATTTGCATATGTAGGTTCATAAACTTGTGCTTTTATGACTTTGGTTGGTAAATATATTATAAAATACCTCAATTACCTTTCACTGCTTTCATTAGTCGCAACCTATCTGCGAGTGAAGGTCCAGAGGCAACATCAACCAGCCTATCGCACTCCACAGCTAGGTGCTTACATCTGCCCATCGAGTCTTAATCACCACTGCATCCGTCTCCGGGAGATGAGATTTGGCCTGATTTGGTTGGTTTCTAAAGTGACACAGAGTATGTTGATGGGATCACATATTACACATTTGGAAATCTATGTTATAACATCGGGAACCACTAACTGGTAATGAAATTAAAAGTTCTAGGTCAATCGGTACATTTGAGCGATAATACGCCCATTCAAAGTCGGAATTTTGTTGAAAAAAATAGACAATGTAGCTCGAGTGGCCAGCGCTAATTCGCCAAACGTAATTTTGAAACCTTATAAAAAGCTAACAGGCAGATTTTTTCGATTAGATAGTGTTTATTACGTATTGTTACTAATAGGTAGGTTCATTGGATGCAAAATTTCGAGTATTACACATATTTTAGATGTTTATTCGATTGTTCGACAAAATCAAGGAATTTAGAGATATTAAGAATAAATGGATAGATTTGCAAATCCAGCGATCAGATATGAACTTCAATCAGCATATTTTGTATCTTTTTACCAAATAAAATTTTAAGAAATATAAGTCTCTTTCAGGTCGGATTTGAGATGATGATAGACAACATATAATATAAGTTTTCAGTTGAACCATAACATTTCCGATATAAAACTAATTTAAAATCATTTAACATGGTCAGTGTGAACATTCCGTATAACTTGGCCCATTAATAATGTATAGGTTTTAAGTTTAAAAACGATCAGCGAAAGCTAAATATATGTAATGGTTTGAGTTTTTCAAATTAAAATGTTTCTAAAATTGCTTCAAATATTACAATGAAGTAACATGGTACAATAACAGCAACAATGTTCACAACCCCTCAAAACAAATTTAAAGGTGTAGTTTGGATTTATATTTACTTGACAATTTGCCTGACATTGGCAAACACATAGCTTCCAGTATTACAATCTGAACTGATAAAATTAAGGTTATTTCTATAAACATTAAATTGTACATTAAAAAAACATACCAATGCAAAAGAGCATCATATTAATTAGATTGCAAGTTTTATTTCACACACTTACAGTATTTAGGCTCGCCAAGAGAAAACATCAACAGACTACATATGGTTTTATTTACTTTTGAGATATCTGTTAAAATAAGTTTAAACCGTATATGTTAGGAAACATAATCTTCCTAATCAGCCGTATATGTACAAAACTCTCTCTGAAAATGTTTTGGATAACAGCCATTTTGATTTTTATCCCACCGCTCTATACGAATATAGCTAAGAGCATCCTGTTTTCTGTCGAAATAGGAAGACGATTGCAGATATCTGTCCTGAAATATTTCCTGAGCTAGTTATACACGTCGAGGCGCAGCTTATTACTTCGCCTGTTACTCATGAATATCTCCTGCTTTGTTGAACTTTCCTACTTTCCTCTCAAATTTTCAATTTTCACTTTCGTGGCAAACTGTAGGCAACACATCAACGAGAACAAAATTTGTATGAAATATTGCATTGTACATTTTGATAAATCCGTGTGTCACCATTAGTTTAACGATAAGCAGCAATTTTATAGAGTTTATGTGTAATTTCATTCTCTACCCACAGAGCTAGCTCAGTCATACCCGAACAAGCCTCTGTTCTTATTAGCCAAATACATGGGGTAGAAAGGTAGTAATCTGATTGGAGGCAATCAAAGTTAGTTGTGCAATCAGCGCGGCAGTTTCAATAACTGTCATTCGCAAAGCCTCGGTCATTTCCGTTGCTTCGGCATAGTTTACAATGACATTTAACATCCAGAGCAGATTACTCTTCATTTAATAAAACATCGCATTTTACCTTCTCCTTACTTTTTGTAGTTTAAATAGTAAAAGAAAATTTACCATAAAACAAATAGTAATATACAGTACTATCTTTTAGAAAACCTATCCATATCTGATTTTTCAAATATTCCCCCCTCCCACTATTAATGGAAATAAATATAAAGGCATGATATTTTTCATGTAACTTTACGACCTTAAAGGCTGTTTTCAGTCAAAGGTATCCAAGACGTGATGTCATTGGCTTCAAATAAAAAGTTTCAACTTTTTGCCGCTAGAGCTTGATCTTGGCAAATAAGAACAGAGACTAGGTCGCACCTAGCTGTCTCTGTGGGAGAGAATTGTATAATTTGGAACAATTGATATCCGTCTTTTGACACCAAAGTATGTACCTGACATATTGTTCGTCTTTTAAAGAATGTTGTTTGAATGTTTGTGTGAAATTATGCTTCTGTTTAAAAGGAACTTTTAACAATTTGGCATACCAAGCATATTATACAAGAACTTCCTTCTACCACGGCACTTACTTCTTATGGAATTACCACGCCTTGGAGTGCAGTGTTGTTCAAGCATTAATAACATCCCAGCCATTGTCAGATGTGTACGTTTCGTGTTGTGTGTTGATCTTTTTGATAATGATAATAACAATAATGATATCTCTTCATTGTCCTGGTTACATTGTAATTTGTTGTTTGCCCATGGAACCCGGCAGAGCGAGTTCAAGCCTTACCCTTAAAGCAAGGAAACGACATCCTAACCGTTTAGAGATTTTTGATATGACGCTGTATGAATCGAACCCGACCTCCTAGTGACGTGCGGACACTATACCAACTGAGCTACGTCCCAGGACGGGCATGCTACATAAGGCAGAGGGAATCACTTTCTAATCAATCGCTCGTAAAGTCCATGAGGTAACCAACTTTCTAATCTCAGTTCAACACAGGCAGAGTTTACTCAGACAATGTGATGCTGTTTATCAAACTAGCTACGAGTTGCTGTACTTAGGTAGATTGTTCATTTTTATTGAACGCTCTGTTTCTATGACATAGATAAGCAAAAACTACCGATTTATTCAAACACATTTCCTAACATATATTCAAGTCAAGTGTTTAATATATTCTTGTTTTTATTCAAACCATTTTATTATAATACGACAGCTGAATTTGATGCAGTTAGTAAGCCCATCCTCGACTGGAGCCTTAGAATATAATAAAACTTCTAAACATATCAGTATATCTGTCAACAACAGACGAACTTCTTTTATTTTGATGGAGAGTTGTTTAAGTTTGTGTCATGAGAACAATCCGTATAATTAGGTAGTGGAAATGTTTGCAAAACTAATTCATCATTTCTATATTAACATCACACACTTGACAACTTTTTGCACTTTAATATCCTGATGAGTAAATGCAAGATGAGTAGATTTGAATCTAAACAAAAGGTCATTACCCAAACAGATACTGCTGCAATATGTTGTTATAACATATCTAAACATCATATGTAATAAATCCCTTATCGCCTTGTATAATACAACCAACTTAGTAAACTCAAAGGCCAAATACATCTCACGCCAATACAAGAATAAACAAATCTGAAAAGCAATTAACAGGGATGCACGTGTGTTGTCATAGCAACTGAGAGATTGACACCTAAATCCATCAACAAACTCGTTAGAAAAAGAATTTTTGTAGATCACGTTAAGCACTGAACGACAACGCCATTTTAATCAGTGCATGTATTCAATTCAACCCTAGTTTTAACTTAAGGATCATAAATTAACTAAGTATTGTACATTGTATATGACAGAAACGAGTGGACAACCAGTCTGATTACTAAAAATTGCAGTTGAATCAGAAACGTTTGACGTTAGTATTACTAAAAGGTGTAAGAATAAAGCATTTTCATATGTTAACGGGATAGCATTTTTCAGCGAATTTAAGTCAAACTGACTGCTAAAAACTGAGAAAACGATGGTAATGAATATTTTGCTTTAAAATTTCAATTTTGAAACATGGTATGAAAACGATTTTTTATTCCGTAGGTGCTTCACATATTATTTAGTTATCAACGCATTTGTTAACTACTTTACTTTGTTTCAATTGTAATCAATCTTGATTTATAGTTACTTTCTGCCTTAAAACGATGTTATAAATATGCTGGAAGTAGCATTATAAGAACTTAAGACTCTGAGTAATATGTTCAACTTGTGAACAAAACTAAAACGAGAACAGGTGAGTCTTTCAAGTGTTAACAATGATTTATTTGAATTGGTAGGATATACAATGCATACATGTAATATATTAATATGTAAAAGCTAACAGGTGTTACAGAATGATAGACAACTAGTATGCATGTATTATTTAAAACAGAGTTTTAAAATATAATTGTCATGTTGGTAATCAATCTGTGTGATGTTTTGAATTTATATCGCGAAACATGCCATAATCGTTCGTATCAAAGCAGAACCATATGTTATGGAACTCTCGGAGTGGCTCTTTAAAGGGGCAGTAGCACGTTTTTAGGGGGGAAATAATGTGATGTCAGGAAAATGAAAATTAATGGTTCCAATTGAAAGACAGTGTATTTAAACTAAATGGACCAGTAACAATTCAAATATACAATGTAAAGTTTAGCCTTGCGATTCCTTTTTCTTACAGAAATGAATTAAAGGTGTTCACACAAAAATGGCCGCCAATGGATATTATGTGAATCTTCATACTTTGTCCTCTGACTATGGCTAATTGGCTTATGTAATGAGATTTATGACACTATCAAAGTAATACATTTAGCATTAACACACAATTATCAGTGAAAATTTTAAAATACAAAGTAGTCTGTCCTGAGGTCGGGTAGATAGTTTACTCATAATTCTATAATGTTCACATGCATACAATGCATTTATCAACCAGAGGATAGTTTTGATAAAATATCAGATAGATTGAATGTTTAAAGTTTAAATGTCACCTTTTAAAGTATATCACTATGGCGTCAAAACCAACTTTTTAATGAATTAATTTCAATGTAATGCCTTTAACGGTGAATGACATATTCGTTCATAATGAAAGTCTATGACAGAATGAAAACAATCACTGATTTCAATGCTTTAGATTATCCTTTCTTGTTCAATAATATATCTGTGAATAAATGTTACATATCCCCTAATAGAACCTTTAAAAGAATGCTTGATAAAAAAAATTGACAAATTGAAAATTCTGAATTTTTTACCATTCCTTGTTTGGACGTCATATCATGAATGGAAACGTTGACATTTCGTTTCTAAATCATTTATTTGTATGTAGATATTCAAAAATGTCGCGCAATCTCAGAGGGATGAATAGGTCAGCAAATGATAGGTCAGCATTACCTGCGAGTCTTATATGTAGGTTAAATAAAACATGAAGTACTGTTGATTAACGAATTTGATTTCTACCAATCTATGAGGTATTACAGATTCCTGCTATGTACATGTACATGGTAATATAAAATATTTTATGGTGTTTGCCAAATATATGATTATTTATTTATCCTAAACACTTATACAACGATGTATAAATACACTTGATACCATATGTTGTTGGTTTCGATAAAACAAACTACAAACTTTCAAGGAACCAGTTCCTTTAGTCATTCCAATGTTGGTCGGAAGCGATATTTCTTCATGTTTCACCACAATGTCAACAAACAATTAAGTCCAATGATGGTAATTGATGATCTGAAAGTTAGACTGATGTTAAACTATTATAATTATAGTCGACCAGTGGTCTTGATACAAATAACGATACAACATGTGTGCTTCCTGATCTAACGTTAATGTCAAACAAAACTTCAATAGTCCATTTTGCCAACATCGAATGTAGACAATCATGAAATATATTAACAAAATTTTATAAAGTGTGGAAACGCTGGTCAATAAATCATTGGATTCACCGATAACTGAAGTCAACAACTGTTTTATTATATGATTTATGAAAGTTTCAATTATTTTGAAAACTATTCAATTATTTTAAGTTTTTTCGGAAGCAACTCTTTACGGCGCTCCTCGTAGTGGCGATATATTTTTAGCTCCAGGTCATTGGATTGTTATGTTGACCTCGCATGACGTTTCCAGCGGTCAACATAAGGTTTGATCATTGTCGGTGACCACCTTCCTCGACCAATCAGAAGACAGATCACTCGTCCATCATATAATAAGATGTCTTGTTTTGATTATGTTGACTTTTCTACACTCGCTCAACAGGAACGTGCAGATATATTTTCACAACATTCTCATTGGTTAATTTGAATCACAGCGTAAGTACATAGAATTAATCCAGAGAAGCAGTTTGCTGCAATCACTGAAAGGGCATAATTCTTGATAGAGAGTACCAAAAAAGGGCATGATTATAGTTTTGCCAATTTAAAATAACCACAGCCTATTACTGTTTGAACAAAAAAAAAACACGGTTGTAGGGGAGTGAATCCATTATGGTTCACAATGACTTTTGTTTCTGAGAATATTTTCATATATTCATTGTTCCTTCATATAATTTTTATTTTGTTTTCCGTATTCTGTTGGAACCATAAATTCCACAACGTAAATATCAGGATTCATGTGAAAAGTTTACATTTTATAAGTTTGAAAAATACTTATTGTAGCTTGGTAGCGTTTTTGTTGCATGTTGTGTCATTAGAATGTTATATAAAGGTTATACCAAAGATTTCATTTATTATACGCCCCTGAGTATAAAGTGATATTTCTCCGATCTATGACATCTCGCAAGTGTGTTAATTTCTTCATTGCGACAGAAAGTCAGAATCTCGATTAAAAGAAAATTAAAGGCATCAGAAAATGTGAAATCATTCGTGTCTCTAACTCGGTCATTATGTGTGATGTTATTTGTGACAATGTAGTGTCATTTGCTAACAGCATAAT
This sequence comes from Steromphala cineraria, assembly GCA_916613615.1. Lineage (NCBI taxonomy): Eukaryota > Metazoa > Mollusca > Gastropoda > Trochida > Trochidae > Steromphala > Steromphala cineraria. The sequence goes on along the minus strand of OU744723.1, from coordinate 23,670,010 downwards.
TATAACCGAGACATAAAACTGTTGATACAAACTTTAAATCACAATATTAACACATATTAATTGACATTCTTCCTTATTCAAGATAAGGTCTTTCTGGTCAGACAGAAGTATTGACACGATTGCACCGATTCACCCGGCCGCTATGTCAATGCATGATCTGCACGTGCTGCACGCTTTTTGCGTTCTACCCGGTAGCGCTTGGCCGTGCTAAGACAAAAATTGAGTAACTTGTATAATATTTAAACATTCCTAAATTACGTGGTTTTCTTGAGCAACCAATGAAATTACCGTTAGCAGTTATAACAAATATACAATATATTATTATTCATATACGGATTTATTTCAATATATTTTGAATAATAACATTTATTACCCTTTTTAAGAGAAAGTGATTTTCCAAATTTCTATTCGACTTAGAGAATCAATTTTATTTGCTCTTGTAAACAGCATTTAGCCAAATATTTTGGTAGTTCTAATATTTCATATGAACTTCAAACACATGATTTTAATGGTGTTTACTGAAAATAAAGTTTATATTTTCTGACATATCAAGAAAACTAAATGTAAAGGGTGGCAAACTGGCACATCGAAAAATATAGTGTTATTATTAACTGTTTCACTCATAAGTGTTCATGTAAGGGCAAAATTTAAACAGAAAAACTATGGCAAATTATCCGGTACGGGGAATGATTGACAATGTATATGTATGTCACATGTAACATGAATCATCACTTAAAAACTCCTCAGTGATTTGACAACAGAGAAGCTACATAATATGACAGTTTTCAACAGTCAAGTCAAATCAGTCTTGACATGTACATTTTAACTGCAAACAATAAGAACATACAGAGCATCTTAAAAATAATGGGTAAATTTCACTTTTGAATTTGATCTCCCTAATAAGCGTTATCAAATCACCATCTAGCTAAAGCCAATAAGGCCCTTTTTGCCGTTAAGCAACTTCAATACAAGTTAAAGAATATTTCACCATCAGTTTTATTTAAGATTTTTAACACCCAGATAAAACCCATTTTACTTTATTCCTGTGAAATATGGGGCTATTCCAAAAAATGTATACGTCGAACGTTTTCATGTTAAATTTTGTAAATACGTTCTTGGTGTTGGGTATAATGTTCCAAATGATGCTGCACTGGGTGAATGTGGTCGACAAGGTATTTTTGTAGATTATCATAAAAAATGTATTCAATTTTGGTTAAAGTTATTATTCATGCCCATACATAGATACCCAAAACAGGGCTATCTTCTCTGTAAATCATTAGATGAGTGCAATCGCACAACATGGGCTACGCATGTAAAAGGTATTTTGTTTTCATATGGATTTGGTTTGGTATGGATTACCCAAGATGTTGGTGAAAGTACTTTGTTTATCGATACCTTTGTACAACGACTTAAAGATTGTAATACTCAAGATTGGTACTCTAGAATTTGTGAATCAAATAAGTTATCTAGCTATAAAGATATAAATCGTTGTTATCAGTAGCATATTATCTAAATGTAATCCCAGTGAGGGAATGTAAAAGACTCTTATGTTTATTACGCATTGGTGAACTTCCCTTGATGATTAATACTGGCAGACGATGTGGCATTGCACGGTGTGATAGGATATGTACATTTTGTGTGTTAGGCTGTATAGAAGATGAGTATCACTTCCTTCTGAAATGACCATTATATTATCATCTTAGATTAAAATATATCCCACAGTATTATTGTATTTCAATGAATATGAATAATTTTGTCACACTTTTAACATGTACGAAGGAAAATATTTTGTTAAATATTATTAAGTTCATTAAGGAAGCATTATGAGAAATGATAGAGATGATAGACATCTGTCACACTAAGATCGTAATCTCTACATTGGCCTATGGCCTTAACACCGAATAAAAGAATTGAATCTAGCTAATTGCAAACCTAACCAAATCTGTATTTGTGTAATCCCTTTGTGTAAAACATTGCAACACACAGTTTGTCTCCATCAACACACAGACCAGTCGGATCTCGAACACCATTCTCTTCTGTAAGAATGTCTCTAATAAAATATCCTGTATTACTCAGATGAATCACTTTGTGTTTGTCACTATCAGCTACTAGAATGTCTCCTGTACTGGTGGTTGTAATTCCCCATGGATCTCTCAGAGCTCTGTATCCAGTAGGTGTGTATGTGAATACAATATCTCCAGACTGTGTCAGACAGATGACAGACTTCAGACCAAAATCTGACACGAGGATAGTTCCTTGTCTGGTCACATGGATGTATTGAGGATACCTGAAGCTCTTTCCTATTGTAGGAAGTGTTGTGAAGGTCTTCAAGATGTTTCCCTGCATATCAATCAGATCCACAGAAGGTGGAGACTTGGAACCAGCCACCAGTGTTGATTGATCCAGAGTAGACAGACCCCCGTACATCTTACTTGTCTGTATTGTAGATAGTAGTGTCAGGTCAGGAGTCACAGCAACTGTGATGATACACGGTGAGTTGTCGAGAGACACAGCTACCTTACCTTCACTGATAACTGTCATACATGAGGGCCTACCAGACACCTTGAGTACACTGGAACATTGCTGTCCTGCTTTAGTGTAACATGATTTCAAAAGGCATCTATTAGAATCAGCAAAAAGAGTGACCTTAGTATCATCAGTGATCATAACCAAACTATCTGTTACCTCGCAACTGTCTCCCACATTTTCTGTATCTTCAATAACTTCATCCAGTACAGGTGTAGCAGTCAAGTCTATTCTGTCAGTATGTTGAATCTTCACAGCCATCTTTCCTATTTCTTTCTTAAAATTTTCAAGATTATGTACAAGGTTCAGGCTAGGTACATCTGCTTTATCCTTCCTCTGTGTCCCTGTGACATCAGCTCCAGCTTCTGATCCAGACGACAGATACATCAGATACTGCTGCTGGTACAGCTGTAGATCCATTTGTGTTGTCTTCATCATCGACCTCAACATCTGTTGGTCGTGTTCGGTTTGATCCTTTACCTGTCTTATCAGTTGATCTTCCTTCTGTTTCAGCGCATTGATAGCTTCTTTTATGGAATTTCGTATTTCTGATTCCAGCATGGACCTATCAGCCAAAAGGTTTTTTTCTTGTACATCCAGTTTGTGAACCTCGCCTTTTTTCAAATCAATTTTATCTGCCAAATTCTGCTGATGATGATGAAGTTTTGATTTGACCTCTGAGAGCTGTTCCTTGATTGTGATGACCTCTTTACATGATCTGTGAGCAATACTACAACAGACAGTACACAAGGCTTTGTCATGGTCTGTACAGAAGAGTTTCATCTTCTTGTCATGTTCCTTGCAGATAAGTTGCTTCTGTCGAGGCTTTTTTTCTGAGACTGGTACAACTTGGTGTTTCTTTGAGTTTGGCATTTTATCGTGCAGTTGCACTGAGCATTGGTCATGTCCTGGAAAGTACCATCATAAATCATGTATAACAGTGCATGATTATAATATTTCCATACATTATTTTTACTTTAACAGCTTTAAAATTGTGAACTTTGTACTCAGTTTGATGCAGTTACAAATAGGATTTATATTGCATTTGTGTATTTCATTAAAATGATAACTCATGCATAGAGCAATTAACATGTATGTCGTGTGTGTATTATGTAATTGAATATTAATTATATCATTGATATGAATGTTGGAGTGTTGACAATCTCTATTTGTTTGAAAGTTACCTTGTACAACTGAGTCCATGAGTCCAGTTAGAAGCAGTCCTGGTTTCAGCTGCCCCGCCCAATCTTCAACAGGTCTGTAAGGGTGAGGCACTGGGGTCTCTTGTCTACACGTGGGACAGGGGATGGTCTTTTTTTCACTGCTTCTTCTTTTGTCTGTAGATATTTGCCCAGGCAGTTCTTGCAGAATGTATGCTGACAGGCTAGTGTTACAGGCTGCACAAACACCTCCATACACACACTGCAAGTCAGGAAGTCGTCCTGTAGCTTGCCTGCTGTCGCCATCTTGGACCTGTATACATAGAATTGTTAACTGTCTGAATACCGGCGATATAAATACACTTTTGAGTTCATAAAGAGTGAGATATTCTGTAAAATAATCTTCTATCTGTCAATAAAGGCAAAAACCTTTAACATTATGTGGGCGTAGTTCTCTGGTAATCTGGTTGGTCTAGAACTGGTCACGTGACAGTCCTCAGAAAATAAACCTGCTGACCCCGAGTCCGACAAATAAGTGATTTTGACTTAAGTTACTAAAAATAGAGCTGATGACGCCAAACAGTTACAGTTGTTTCATGACGTCATTACATTGATATCATGACGTCATTGACCCATCCTTGCCAACAATCCAGCCAAAATCCCGACACAGCTGAAGTTTTCTATTCCTTTTTTCGTATATTAACTGAAACATAATAAATCAATTATGGACTGGTGAATTCAGTCAATACATGTACCTGTTTTTGTAGACCCGAAGAGAACAGTATCGACCTCAGACTTTGTCCTCGGTCAATATTGTTTCTTCGGGTCTATTAAAACCTCATTATCAGTCTATAATTGTATAATATTCTACCAGTTGGCTATAATGATGATAACCACTCGAGTGAAATCATGAAACAGTTGCCTGATGTAACGAATGTTGTTCGTCCAACGATTGGATCTTTGTGCAAAAATTACCCTTTATAAGAACGACATACTATGAAAAAATTGTCTTAATAGACATGAAGATTATCTCCTTTCATTTCGTAGAAAAGTTTAATACTTTCACTTGGTTCTGTTCCACTCATTAAAATATAATTTTCTACCTCATTTAAAGAGATACACAAGATATTAGTCAATAAACGACAGGCTTATATTTTTATTCTTTATTTTTTTTAAATATTTAGTCAGACTTTCACAATTGTATTGTCCACTCAGTGTGTCAATTTACATGCATGTAAATCATTAATTATGTTCTAAAGAAACGTTCTGTTAATAAGTTTAAGAAATATGTTTTGAACACACACAAAAACAAATGATGATAAATAAGAGGGGAGAGTTTGAGACTTACAATTGCAAAAAGTTGAGAAAAAAAATTTCTTTAAGGAGAGAATTCCAATATTTCATATAAACACAGAATTTCATTAAAAGGAAATGTGTAATTCATTGTTTCAATTTGTTTCTATGATGCACAAATTGAATGTTACCCTCAAAGGAGCAAAGTGAGCCAGGGGGAGCGTTAGAATATTTCCTCATGGTCAACACATTATAGTTTCAGAGTTATCAACTAATTCTATAAGCAAATTTAATCAAATAGAATTGTAATTTTCATTCTATTATTTTCCTGCATTTTTAAAAATTTATATTAAAAATGAAGTAAAAAAATATATTATAGGGGTTTTGTTTCATTTAAAAACACATATGTTTTCTTTGATTTTTTAATATAGTTTAATATTCACCATATATATTGTGTTATCTCTAAACAATTAAAAAGAGAGGCCGTATGGGCAAGTCCGACAGAGATTAGATGTTTGTAAAAAGTTAAATTTGTCTTTAAAACCAATAAATGTCTTTGTTTCTTTCATATATTTATTGGTTTCTGATAATAAATGAGTTGAATTGTCAAACTCCCATAGAAATTCGTATATAGTGATCATTTAAGTTTTTGGATAAGAACTTCAAAAATATAGGTCCATGACATATCAAATCATGTTTTGTTCTTTTTTTGCATACTGAGCCAAGGTTTTTTTTTTTATAAGTTTGTCTATGAGCTGCATGGCACTTTAAACAAACTTTTTTTGTTTGGAAATGGCTTATTATCGGCGTTTGACATATCATATTTGTGTGTCTTTTCGAATGGGGCATGGTAGGTTAGGGGCGCGCTGTGTCCTGGTCTCCCCTAATAAACAAAACATGTTTGCTGTAAACAGGATAGCAGTTAATTGCTGCTATTCACATGGTCCCACAAGCAGTATCTTAAACATGCTCCACTTTATAAATGATTCTTTCCTATATAATTGAAACAATTTCAAATACAGAACACAAATGCTTGTCAACCCTTTTGAATAATTCCAACTGTGCTTTACTGTGCATGAATTATTCAAGTTATTTTCATTTTATTTTATGCCAATATTAGGAATGCAAATATTTTATAACAAAAAGTAATTTATATATTCCTAAAGAGCCTTTGAAATGAAAATCTATCTTTTGTTTGAACCGAACATTTACAATACCATGGACATAAAATATTGTGCGATAAAAGACTCAGCTTAAGTCTATGTGGCAGTATATAGGTAAACAATATCTTCCCTGGTGGTAGAGATAGCAAAAGAGTGTTAGAGTAGTCAGACGTTTAGACCCTCAAATACCTCCTTCACAACCTATCACTTAATGCCACACACAAGACTATCAGCTTTCTTACATTATACCCGTACAGCATATTTATATGACTGGTGAATTGACAATGAATATAAGCCCACATAGAAGACATAGGTACAGACCCTCACCTTCCTACACTGTGACTAAACACTCAATCAATGATCTAACATGAATAATCATATCTACTTCAACCCGCCGCGTAGCTTTGTGATCGTATTCAATATATATGTTTTGCTAAATAACTTGAGTCATAGTTTGAGGCTGTCTGTAAATAGAGCGTGTACAGTGAACACTCGTGTAGACCCTCAACAGATTGTAGTGTATACCTAGCCAGTTGGGTAACTCACGTTATTTTTGGAACTCGTTTTTCAGATATAAGTGACATTGCGGGTAGAGTGAGAGTCAAGATAAGTCCATATCGAAACTGTTTCATTACACACAGTTAGTGAATTATGGGGCTTTCATGACAGTTCCCATACCGAAAGTAGAAACTGACTACTGTGACATTCGCTTATTCTGAAATAGAACCCGGTCAGTCCGTGCTTTGATACGATCAGATAACTATGGAGCCTAATGTGAAACAAGAAACGAGAACAATAAGACTCAAAATAACTCACCTTCCTGCAGTGATTACGGTCAGGACATGTTGACAGCAAAACCAGATCCTCACACTGTATGGACGACTCGCCTTGCTGTCTGCCGAGTTGGCGACTGGTCACGTGACTGTAGATAGGAGGCTCTGTATGAGTGTGCTATGCGGAAGTGTTGAAAACGAACTACATTTCTTGTGTGAATTTGATTTTTATAATGATTTATCATATTAGTTATTGAACTTAGTTCCTGATAGGGATAGACCCATGAATGATGTTAATTACTTATTAGTTAATATACTGAGCATTCACAACCCTGAGTCTATCAAAGTACTAGCAAATAGAATAACTAAATTGTTTTATTGACGTACTCTATTTACAAATGGGTAATCTTCAGCTTTTATATAATTACTTTTTTAAGTTTTATTATTTTTTTATTAAGTTTTAATTTTAAACGCTTCATACATTTTTATTAATACATTCATGTACTGCTTCATTCTATTTAATTCTTTTATACTTTTATTTTGTATTTTTTTATTCATTTATATTTGGTAAAATAATTATTGTATAATTTAACGCGCCTTAATTAACAATGTTCTGTTATTATTTATGAATTATTAAATGCTATATTGCCAGTGTCTCATAACTGTTTCATTGATTTCACCTAAGGGTATTTAAGACAAATAAAAGGACATTGTTGTGACCGTTTTGAGATTGCAGGTCGTTTACATTATATTGCTTGTATCAGAAACGTATATTTTGACTTTAAACATAGTACAAGGTATAAAATGGCACATTTTGCTCTCATGTAAGCTAAGTGTTTGGAAGGGGGAGAGGGGGGCGGGTGTATTAAAACTGTCTGAAAGAAAAGTTGAGATTTAGCAATAAGTTTCTACTCTTGCTCAAAACATAGAAAATTCTTATTTATTTTTTGTGAGTACTTTGCGAAGAAATAATGTTATTTTTCCAAAGCCTTATAACTTCTAGTCAATGCATGTCAAAATCTTCACAAAACAGTTTGGCTGTCTTGTTAACACCGTTTGAAATCGTTATAAACCAACACAAAGAAACCTACCCGTTCACATGCAGTCCTTGCAAACATTGAAGCCTCTAAAATAGAATTATCTTTACAGTACTTTCGCCTACTTTCAAAGTTGTATTGAAATTTGATTTTATTAGAGTTGCATGTCCGTGACAACCATTCATAACAGATCTTGTTCATTATCGGTATCAGGACTTTTTTCGTCAGAACAGTCCTGATATCGAATGCAAGGACTCTTATGAAATTGTCTTTTAAACTACAGAAAATAAATTATATAGCATAGTACACGTATGTTCACGCAATTTACAACGTGCACATGCTCAGACACTCATTTCGTGTCCCGTTCTTATACCCGAATTTTGCATGCTTCGAACGATTAGGTGGCTCATCCGTAGTACTACAAACTTCATTCATACATTTTTAAAGGGGCCCAAAAAGGGTTGTGAAAATAAACATGTTCAAACATCTTTAATTCTGGGCTTCGATTTCACTCGGTCCAAGTGATCTGTAAGGCAGTTATTAGTATATTTATCAATTTGTATCAATTTGTATCGGGGAAATGCACGGACAGTCTGTCCGATCGGTCGTATTCAGGCTAACGCCCTCGGACAGGCCTCATGGACAGACTGTCCTTTCACTCCCTATACACATTGATAACTCACGGAAATAGAAATAAAATGCTTTTTGTCGATTATTTCTATATATTTTATATTGATAATTTGATATGTGTATTCTAAATATTCATTCACAATCGTTTTTTCAAACTTTTGTTGCCGACAGGTTTTGTAAAATCCCCCAAAATATATGAATTTACAGGAGAGAATAATGTGTCATTTTCACGCATCGAAATTTTTCAAAGTCGAAATGTACGTTTCTGATGCAAGCTGTAGTATGTAAATGATCTGTAATCTCAGAACCGTCCGCTAAAATACATCGTTTAATGTACAATAACTTGACATCGTATGTCCTCTACTATTCATATCTTATATGATTTAATTTTTTTAAATAATTGCATTTCAATTCCCTAAGTTTATAGACATAAACAAACTACTATTCTTGCCAGTTCATTTATAACTTTTGTTGTCAATAGCTGAGTTGCTGTGGCAACGCACATGCAAATTCAGGTGACAAGAGCCTTGCAGGTTTATTGTCACGCGCATAGCTGAGAGTGACCTAAGCTAAAGCAGGTTTCAAAATGTATTGAACATGTGCAAATTTTGGGCAGTTGTATCTGAACAAAGGCAATTAGAAATATATTTTTGCAATGATACCATAAGGCCTAGTTGGGAAACTTAGTTATTTGATCATCTGTAAGAATTACTCACATAAGTCGAGTTGTTAAGAAATAAACGCCAACAACCATTTTATGTCTATTTCCGTGAGTACTTAATTCTAATAACTTTTACGTGTCAGTGAATGTATTCCCCAAATTAAAACTTGTTTACCTTTTCACAGAAGATGATCAAACATTATCATTATGATTACGACTCATTCAGCTAATTTGTGACTTGCATCCATCCAAGAGAAAAACAGGTGATCTACGAGTTGGACATACAACGAGCCGCGTCGTGAACTAGACAAACTACGATTTGTGTGAATTACTTTCATCACGACTAATGCAACGACATATATAAACAAATCATATTCCTGGAAATATCATACTACACTGTGAAAAATGCGATGATTTACCAAACAAAGAGCCTGCCCTCTTCATGCTTTCAAAAGCTACCAAATATTCTGTAATAAATGCTCAAGAGTTATGGGACTTTTATGTCTTTTAAAATCTATCGTTTGAGCAGCATTAAAGGAGAAAACAAGGGTAGGAGCAACCGTGCGTGGATCATGCTTTGCACATGCACTACATGATGAGAACGACAAAGGCTCAAGTTTCAAAGATTTATGGTATGTTTCATTTCGAATTTCATAAAGTTTGTTATTTCTCGAAGTAATTGTGAATATTTACGACACAAATATTTGTCTATTTCTTAGATCAAAAACCGAAATATCTCTTTTGCTTACAGAACAACCAACAATTATTGTATTGTATATGAATATCTCAGTTTTTTTTTAGATCGGTCTAGTTCCGAGGAAAATATTCAAAATATCAACTCTACGGAAATATGAAGAAAGCTTGATTCTCGATTGAGTTTCTAATTTTAGACTTTTATTCCCCGGAAGTAGGCCGATTTTAATCAGACTGTTTACAGCTCATATTTATTATTCATAGGCTTGAAATTAAGTTGTGACATTTTTACAATATGAGCACATGTGCACATATCACTTTTTTCCTTTCAACGATTGTTGTAGCATAAGTTCCCGTCGTAAGAAAACTATTGGTCATGACGTCACTATAGCCAGACGTCGCGATGGAAGCGACCGGTTTTCTTTATATTTCTTTAAGAAAAAAACGGAATTAATTAAATTATAACCCTCGGAAGTGTGTCATTTGACTTTTACGAAACTGCAAATTCGTGTATAAACTTCACATTCGTTTCGTAAAAGTCATATTACACACTTAGTAGGTTAATAACCTCTATTCAATTGTATTAGGAAGATATGCGACTCTAACCTGTTGATCCCGTATGTTGTACTGTGAAGATAATCAACCCACATATTTGTATGTTGTACTCTGAAGATATATGACTAACAACTTTTATATTGTGGTGATGTACTATGCTCACTCTCTTGAAATGTACCAATGATTTAAAGTTCTAAATGCACGACTGAGGGGCTGACAGATTGGACGCATAAACTCGCCTACATCGAGCAACTAGGACTTGCCATTCGTACGTTAGTGCGTTGCTGATCTGAATACTGCTCAATAGGGTTCATCTCAGGTGACTAGAACCCACTGATTTCAATTAGATGGGGCACTGGGAATAATCTTCCACAATAATGCGACAAAATTCATCGACACTAAGATATTTATTTCTTATCTTGGCTTCAAGTATTGCAGAACAACATTAGAACAGGAACGTTCGGCCTTCTTGGTAGGTTTATTCCGGCTTGTAAATGATGAACCTGTGATTATGAGCGTAGAAATAGGACCACATTCTTCTCATGGTGTTTGCTCTGTGAGGCAGATCTGCGCACGACCTTGAACTTGGGTTTAATTTGCCGTCAAGGTCATTGGCGCCAGGGACGTACCAGCTAAAGCGAGTTTTATACATTATCATTCACACCTGACCATACGCTACCTGAAAACAGAAATAACCAAACTAGGCCACATTTAATAAAACGTCTATCATCGGTATGGTATTAAAGAATTCGATACATAGTCATTCAAAACTGATATGTCAAAATGTCAATATCTTAACAAAATGTTATTCAGAATTATTTTCTATAATCGCCATATACCAATTCCCTTTTTCCTTGAACTAGATTAGCAATAGGTATGCTTATTAATTTTCTTGATTTCACCTTTTATGCCCCCTAAAACGTCTTACTGTCCCTTAAAAGTTGATCTAATTAAATCAAAATAATAATTTACCAATTGCAAGACATAGGAACAAAAGACATTAAACAATGCAATTATAAACGAACGCACTATATCGAACTATGCTAGTCCAGTTCCCTAACTCAAATGTGTTAAAGATGTTCACACAAAAATAGCCGCCAGTGATTATTGCTTGATAGATGTTATCATTTATATAACTATGCACACTTAAAATATATCCTAATGACTTTTAGTCCAATGGAAAATACATATGGTTAACCTCGATGGGGAAGATTAAGAAGATTTGTTAATTTTAGAATAATTCAATTTATTGAAAAGAAAAAAATGGTATGAATCTATAAAAGTTTTAAATAAGTTCGTGAATTTTAGCCATGGTTGTGTGCGGGCTAGTATTCAGTTATAAGTATTACGATCAATTGTATTTTTTGTGTCACTGCTAATGTTAAAAGGACCATATATTCATACAATATACTCCGAGACATTGCAATTCTTTGTGGTTTGTCTACAAACTATTTTTTTTCAAAAATCATTCAGCGCTGTATCATTCAGCAAAATTTGGTTTGATAAGAACCGCCACTTCCCTGTAAAGACGGTATGTAGTGAACGTTGCTAGGGCAACGGGACGAGTCGAGCATGATTTGCACGTGCAGTAGTCAATTTCAGTTCCGGAACTGTCAGCTTTGGAGAGACGAGGCAGACTTGAATAAACTGACCACTTAGCTTCATATTAAGATTATTGATAATGAGTTGATAGTTATGTTTTCACCTTTTTCGCTGCATTTGCCCCTAAAGCCAGTAAAATACACACTGACCTAAGAAGTGTAGATGCTTTTTTTTACTTTTTATATTTAAAAGTAGAATATTTTATTTAAAATGAGCAACAGTTAATATAGTTAAATTGTGTGTTGTGTTGTACGTTAATTTTTGTACATCACGAAAATGCCTACTTTGATTAGAGATAAAAGCCAGGGGAGATAACCAGGGGAACTCAAAACGTAGGGGTGCTTTTATTTTCTTGTACGGTTGTCTCTTAATGCTAAAAAAACAACAATTATTTTTAAAAGGAAAACGATATCAAATCTAGACACTTTGAACCGTATGATCGTACCCGGTCTTGATTAGACCAGGTTTTTCACTGTTAGATCATTTTTCCAATTCAACTCCCTGGAGAGTATTCAACACGCCTCATATGTGGCGCTCAGATAAGATAACTGGTGAACTGAGACAAATTGTCACAGCAGTTTTTCTCCACCATTCAGCCACCGACTTCGAACTCCGGACCTCAGGAACATGAGACCGGCGCTCTTGCCGACTTGCTATCCCGTACCCAGTCTAAGTAAACTTAGCTTCAATATTATCCGTGTCACTCCTATACTGAGTCTAAAAAGGCCTAGTTTAGGGTCGCGTCAGCCCACGTATCGAATTGATCAATCAGAACTTAGCTTCCCAAGCCACAATTGTGTGCCTTCGCACGTATAACGTTGGAGGGTCATAGGTCGCAGAAAGGTCGGCTAACATGACCCTCTACTAGACCTTTTTAGACTCAGTATAGGAGTGAAACGGATAATATTGAGGCTAGGTTTACTTAGACTGTCCCGTACCCCAATTATCACTGGTATTGACAGTGCCTTGGTCCGAGCAGTGTTAGTAGCCTAGCATATTGAGCAGGTTCCTCAGGGCAGATTCACAGGGTCACAACATGTAGCTATTAGTGGTTAGCACGTATCCCGTAGTATAGGGATATTCAAACCACACTTCGTACCTAGTTGCTATAGTTTTGTTTCGTCTAAGTGTAGGCGTATTAGTCAAACACTTTTTATTTCTGATATCCTTACACTTTTCCGGACGAGCTTTAACTCTTCTTAACAAATGTGTTGTTTATCATATATAATGTATCTGGGAACATCTGATCGAAGTTGCAAAGTTTTCGTTCAAAGGTGCCTTGAATCGGCCGAAAAGGCATCAGCAAGACTGTTGGAATACACTTTCTTTCTACAAAAGTGTCTCTTCTAAAACAGTCCTCGGCAGTTTACGCTAAGTCCTTGATATATACACAGAGAATTGTGTTGAGTAGGAAGATGTTTGAAATCTACAGAATACACATTGTACATAAACTAATATTATTGGATGCAATTTGAAAAAAGTGTTTTTACTCTGTTTATTTTGTTGTGTTACTTCACTTTAGAGAGCTTCTCATTGCTGTCAACTCTAAGACGGACAGACAGAATACAGTTGATTTACGTCTCTAAGGTCTTTTATATTAAATCATTTAGGAATTTCAGGCACTAATTACGAGTAACAATTTTGTGCAAGAAATGCCTTTGTATCGTATTTAACTACATATTTATTTCTTATCGAACAATTGAACATGTGTTTTTTTCCATTGAATAACATATTTTGTTTGTAATAATATTGTAATACAGATTGAATGAACACATTATATAGATTGTGTACAAAGCTCCAGACCTTTGATGTTAAGTGGTAGACCTTGTAGATTTTGTTTTTTAAAATAAGACAATTCTTTAAATAATTGTGCTGTTTTAAATGGTAAATTGTTTACATGTTCGGGGTTTGTCCATGTCCATGTATAATATAGGATTTCACTTTATTTCATAGACGGATTAGTAACTTACATAGAACAGAGTTAATCATTTTAATGATGAAACATAGGCAAAACGTTTTGGGCGGTTGGATCAAAACATGCACGATTTTGTAAAAGGAAACATGTTACCTCCAGCAACGTTTTGGCGGTGGAGTCAAAGTTAATAGTATACTCCTCGTGTAAAGAAATCCCCTTTCTGTAATTCCAAATACTTTGTAAATAGAACAGGGATAACTAACTATTTGATTTAGGATTTGGGTTACAATACCTTGATATAAAACAGTGCTTACAAAATTTGGAAAGGATTTTTTGGGTAAAAGTCACCCATAAAAATTCTCAAAAAAATAGAGCCATTGGCTCTGTAGTCCAGTCAATCTAAGGTTTAACATTCAACTCTCTGCAAAAGAAACGCTTTTAGCAGAAATACAACATAAATGTATCCCTAAACAACATACTAAAAGTCTAGAAAAATCTAAGTGGTGGAAGTATGTCAAATTTGTGATTAAACATTTACCTGTATTTGTTCAATTCCGCTTTCTTTGCTGGGCCCCCATAGTGTCAAAGGGAGATAACTCGAGACGTTTGTGATAACCGTAGCGTTAGTCAACGTAAACATCTCTCATTTGAATCGGGGTTATTTCACAAATATCTATTAAGTATGTATTGTTTTTAATCCATAAGTGTTTCAAAGACATAGAGTAGGTTCGCATCGAAATTATATACAGCATCAAATTTGTAAAAGAGGCCTGTTCAATGTTTACGTCACATTACTCAACGGCTCCAAGTTATTGAAGTGACTGAATTTTGAAAAAGAAAGAAATTGATTTTTAAACATTGAACTTGTTATCTTTTGAATTATCAAAAAATACATCTTACATACCCATTGATTGAGATCCGACTGTATTGTAAGCACTTTTAACGAGTGATTCTGTTTTACCAAAAAACCTACGGAAGCCCATTTTCTCCAAAATGCATCCACAAGACTATTATCACTAAGTGCGAGTAAAAGCCCATTTACTCATATAAACTGTCATTAAAGAAAATAAAATAATACTCCTGGTAATGTTTGAGATTTTGAACACTTTTTCCTGCAAAAACTAAGTAGTAAATAATAACCCGGTACCGAGGGGTTATGGAAAATAACCTCGCGAGGGCGTAGCCCGAGCAGAGGTTATTTCCATAACCCGAGGCAAACGGGTTATTATTTGACTTACACTCCCGCGGAAGACTCTTGCAATGGTTTCAACTTAATTTGTTTATATACAGTTAATTTAAAAACGTTTTACTGGTATCATTCGCGGGTTTATCATGTCTTGATAAGAAAACATATTCAAAATACCCTCAGATTAGGGTTTTAGAAATAAACACTTGATTTCTTACAATAAAAACTATTTCATTACCGTGTTTCAACTAAATTGGTTAACATACAAATAATTGAAAAACGTTTCAGTCATCCATTTTGCGGGTTTGATATGTCTTGATAAGAATACTATTTTAGACTTCTTACAATACCCCCTTCTTAGGGTTTTAGAACTAAAAACGTGATTCCTTACATTAAAAACTATTTTATTGCAATATAAATATATATTTATAGGGAAATTTAATAAACCAAACATGACACACAAACATGTACATCAACTGGCATGGATCCTCGGTAGCTGAACAGGTAAGAGCGCTGCTTGACAACATGGAGGTCCAAGGTTCGAATCCCACTTTCGTTGTTCATAAATCTTAACTTTCTTGTTTGATTAAAAATCCAAATTTTACAAGTCCAAATGTTTGCAATTGTTTACAATCTTATAACCGACCAAGGTGGTTATGAGATAACCAACCTACGCGGATGGAGCTCACGGCATATAACATTCAACTAAAATAAAGGCAATAACTTTCCAAGGAGTGTAAAGGGTAAATACCTATAAGAAGGTAGTTATGAGTTGAAACCAATTGAAAAAAGAAGGGATATAACCGCCCAAGGGGTGTAACTGGAAATATCTTTATATTTTTTACAGACAATTTCAAACTGACCGTCAGAAGGGCACTGATGGCACATTTTAATCCTATCTCGAGTGTAAGGGTATTCAAATGTCATCTCATTTTAAAATTCAGATTTCATGATATCATAGGTTATCTATTTTTTAAATATTTAAAACAAGTAGGAAATGTTTGTAAGGTCCACCAAAGAAAGAAGTTGTTGGTGTCAGGATCGGCGTCAATGGCATAATCGACATTGGAGGCATCCTGGCTCAGGGTAAGAATGTTACGTTAACTTCACTAATATGTACACTGGGCTCAGAAGCTAGATTCGCGGCCCGACTTGGGATGTAGCCAATCAAATCATTTTCTCGCCACCTTCTCGATAAAATTTCCAAGTCTGGCCGCTCGAGCGAATCTAGCTTCTGAGCCCAGAGTTAGCGTAACGTTCGTTCCTTGAGACAGGATGCGTTGGAGGAAGTAATGGTGTGGTGTGTCATCACTGCCCCTGAAAAAAAGGACTTGCATGTTGCTGGACGTGTCACAGGCCAGTATTATCGGAACAATATCTTAGCAACACATGTTTTGCCGCTTGCACGTGGTCACGGCCGTGGTTTCATCTTCCAGAATGACAAAACTAGATGTCACAGGGCCAGGATTGCTTCAGGTTACCTAGAACAGTAGAATATCGACACAGGTACGCGAACGTCAAAATCCTCCATCCACTATTCAAGACCTTGGCGCTAAGTTGCTAGAAAATTGGAATAACTTTGGTCAAAATGACTTCAGACACCTCTATATATGAGTATGCCACATCGTATCCGTGCCTGTCTAGCCAAGGAAGGGGGTTTACTCATTATTTACTGTGAATTTTTTTCATGGTAACTCTGATGTTTGACCCCAGATTTGGTTTTTGCACTCGTTACAGAAAAACTCTGTTTCACCGGCAATTCCAGAGTAAAGCTATCAATCATTGAACTTTCCCTGAATGTCCTTGTTTCATCCGTGACCTTATCATCTTGAAAATCCATTATCCACTTCTTTTAAAAACATTTTATAGCGACTATTGTCAACACGGGTTAAAGAATGCTTCTTCGTCGCAATGTTAAACTGACAATATTGGTCTTGAATGTGCATTTCTCCCACTTGCTGGGTCATACCACGGTCATACTAAGGTTAAAAATGGTGTGTCAATGAACAGCAAGGAAAACGGAGGAAACCGATTATTTAAGGAGACCTTCCATAATTAGAATTTATCTTTTTTCCCTTGCATATGTGAAAAAACCCCACTAGTAGTGATATTCATTCATAACACCCTAAAACATCTAAACATGGCAATTTATATATAATTATATAATGTAAACATATCATCAAAAATCGAAAAACACCATAATGTATGCTTACTATTTTCATATATGTAAGCTAAATGAGCTTTTAGACACAATCCAACCAAAGTTTATCTGCTTACTGCAATTGACCAACGTTATTGTCCGGTTTTCGATCACCATGACAATTCATAACTTTGTATTGTCTCTCTTCTGAACAGTTTATACGCATTAATATGATAATTTTTTGCAACAATCACTTCTCGATACGATCATTGATAGCATTTTTCATTCGTAACTGTTGTGTTGTTTAGTTACAAGTGGAGTCACACATGGATATAGAACCCTGATCTTCGTTACAGCAGTTCATCTGGTGTCTCTTCAATTGATTTGTATGATACTAGAAACACAAGAATAAATCCATTTGTGACCATCTCAATGCGCTTGTTTATAAAGCTTAGAAAAAGTATACTATAATACAGCATGCACTTAAAGTTTTTAGAAATGCATATGAAAAATCGTTTGTGAAATTATTTCTTCTATTTTTTATATTTATCTAACTCGCAAAATGCTCAGTGAGACTATTACATCAACAAGAGTATGCTATTTACCAAATGAAATAATGTTGTTTTTGCAAATAAGAGTACATTGGTGTTAACGCAGAAAGTTTTGCTTCAATATAGGTCTTGTGCTGCGTTTCTTTTCGTCATCAGTATATGTAAGGAATTATTATTACGGCCGGTTCAAATGAATAAATGTCAACAATGTAACTTATTCTGATATATATTTAGACTTATCATCCATTATTTCTGTTTAGGTCACTCAATGAAACTAACATATGCAT
This sequence comes from Steromphala cineraria, assembly GCA_916613615.1. NCBI lineage: Eukaryota > Metazoa > Mollusca > Gastropoda > Trochida > Trochidae > Steromphala > Steromphala cineraria. The sequence goes on along the minus strand of OU744723.1, from coordinate 23,651,838 downwards.
GTATGGTCAATAAACTAGTGTATAGAAACCGCGAATTGCACAATTAATTTTTCTTCAACCACATACACTTCTTCTTTGCGAAAAATCATATCTTGTTTCTTTTGCAAGTAGTTGATGGTTTAGCCTATATTTCGGTTAAATTGACTGGACTACTGTAGTTCATCAGACTTTTGATGAAAACAGGTTTTTGAGGTTTTGACCCCTGTGACCCCATTTGCGGTCGTTTTTCTACAATTTAGAATCTTCAATGACCGAGGAGTCTACACACAATTGTTAAACTCTCTAGACGTTGTGGAACTGGAGAAGATGATTTAAAGGTTTTGATCCCTGTACCCCAATTGGGGTCAAGGGGTCACCAAACCTAAGATTTATAATCCTCATTGACCAAGGAGTCTACACATAACTTTTCAGCTCTCTAGCACTTTTGGAACTGGAGAAGAAGATGGAAATAGGTTTTTGAGGGTTTTGACCCCTGTAACCCCAATTAGAGTCAAGGGGTCACAAAATCTACAATTTAGAATCCCTTTTGGCTAAGGAGTCTACACACAATTTTCAGCTCTCTATACGTTGTTGAACTAGAGAAAATGGAAATAGGTTTTAGAGGTTTTGACCCCTGTGACCCCAATTAGAGTCAAGGGGTCACAAAATCTACAATTTTGAATCCCAATTGGCTAAGGAGTCTACACACAATTTTTCAGCTCTCTATACGTTGTGGAACTAGAGAAGATGGAAATAGTTTTTTTGAGGTTTTGACCCCTGTGACCCCAATTAGAGTCAAGGGGTCACAAAATCTACAATTTACAAACCCCATTGGCTAAGGAGTCTACACACAATTTTTCAGTTCTCTAGACGTTGTGGAACTAGAGAAGATGGAAATAGGTTTTTGAGGTTTTGACCTCTGTGACCCCAATTAGAGTCAAGGGGTCACAAAATCTACAATTTAGAAACCCCATTGGCTAAGGAGTCTACACACAATTTTTCAGCTCTCTATACGTGGTAGAACTGGAGAAGATGGAAATAGGTTTTTGTGGTTTTGACCCCTGTAACCCCAATTAGAGTCAAGGGGTCACAAAATCTACAATTTAGAATCCCTTTTGGCTAAGGAGTCTTCACACAATTTTCAGCTCTCTATACGTTGTTGAACTAGAGAAAATGGAAATAGGTTTTAGAGGTTTTGACCCCTGTGACCCCAATTAGAGTCAAGGGGTCACAAAATCTACAATTTTGAAACCCCATTGGCTAAGGAGTCTACACACAATTTTTCAGTTCTCTAGACGTTGTGGAACTAGAGAAGATGGAAATAGGTTTTTGAGGTTTTGACCCCTGTGACCCCAATTAGAGTCAAGGGGTCACAAAATCTACAATTTAGAAACCCCATTGGCTAAGGAGTCTACACACAATTTTTCAGCTCTCTATACGTGGTAGAACTGGAGAAGATGGAAATAGGTTGTTGTGGTTTTGACCCCTGTGACCCCAATAAGAGTCAAGGGGTCACAAAATCTACAATTTAGAAACCCCATTGGCTAAGGAATCTACACACAATTTTTCAGCTCTCTATACGTAGTGGAACTGGAGAAGAAGATGAGTGAGGCTTAATATGGACAGTTGAGAGCTATAATTATTCTCTTATTTGCTGCTTATTTCCAAACACAGTATCATAATTATTACTCTCAAATGTTTTTTAAACATTGTTAATGTTAAATTACATTATATGACTTTGACGATTATTTTTTTAAAAATAATTCAATCAAGCAGCTGTTTCAATCAGCTTAATTTGGCTCGACATGAACCGACAATCCCCACGAAGACGTCGAGTATTGAATGTTGCTAGGGCAACGGGACTAGTGGAGCATGATTTGCACTTGCAGTTGTCTATTTCAGATCCCTCGCTGTCAGAGACGAGACAGACGTGAATAAACTGACTACTTAGATTGATATTATGAAAATTGATTTCGATTTGATTTTTAAGTTGTAACTTTTTTTGTTGCCTATGTCCCTATAGCAAATTAAATACACACTAAATAATGAACATGGTTTTAAATTCGTTTCACTTTTATGAAAAAACGAGAAAACTAATAATGACAATTGTGTGTTCTAGTGTACTTATATCTATGCACATAACAAAATGCCTGTTTTGAGTACCAAAAACAGGCCAGGAGAGATAACCAGAGGAATACCTCTCGTAATCTAAAAGAAAATGTCAGAAATTAGAGTCAAGCTAGGCTGTATGGAAGGAGATGTAAATATCAAATTAAAACAAACCACTTCATACAATATTATATTTGTTTTTGGGATATCATATGCTAGAATGAGGATTCAAGTGTCTTAGATATGTCTAACATTGTCGTTAAAAGTCTAGGAGTTTTTTTGTATTGGGGCCATACCATTGTCATCAATGTATCAATTTTTTTTTTGAATATATTATATGCGAATTTTCCAGCTTTTACTCATGGAGGTCGAATAATAATCCCAAACAAATTAAGAAGTTTTCCTCAGCATACAGTGACGGTAAACAAACAGATTTTAAATTGTGACAGGTAGAAATTGAATTTGCAAAATATGATAATTTACCTTTTGACAATGAGTATTTACAGACCCTGATAAATACTAAAAACTAAGCTAATTTACTATTACATACAATATTCAAACTATTCAACATGTAAATGTTGCTACTCAATAGAAAATTGATAGACCAATTAAACAAGGGACCGAGAGGATGACGAAAATAAAATAACGTGAGATAAAGACACTAAGAGTTAAAAGGAAATAAATTCAGACTTGCCCTAATCTGTCCATGCAGCTTGGGTGACCTTACAAGGCGTATGTTAGCTCAAGGGTTGTGTAGCTTCCGTGTTACTTAACATCATAAATAACCACGCTATGGTAAGGTTTAAAGTCAAGTGGTTGATATTGAATACATAGCTACTTATATTTCCGGCTGTGTACACATATATATACATTATGATTTATAAGTACTTCCGGTTGGGAATCCGATCTGCGAGAGTAAATATTTGCCATTCTGATGGTAACAATATATTTACATGTATGCAATCGCTGCAAGACAAAATTCAATTAACCTTCTTATTTCCAGGATTTTGATAACAAAACAATGTTAGAAAAATATACCCAAAACGATTCACATCAAAGTAGTAGAGGCACGTTGTTGGTTATTAAATTGTTACCTAATTACAAAAATAAATATCTTGAGTCAAACATCTCAATATTCAACAAATTACCTGTAAGCGTACATTTCATTTGAGGCACGGAAATATATTTGTGTAGTTTAAGCGAATTAAGGAAGTTCGTATCAACACTGCTCCTTTTGGAATACATTAGCCAGCATATACAACAAATATTTTTGTTTTCATGAATAGACCACAAATGTGCATCTGCTCTGGAAACGTAACAAATTACATATATGTTCTTAACATTTGGAAATATCTCACTAATATTTGAAGTGACTTTTTTTTAAATCTGGTCATCAAAGGCAATCATCAGGTTTTGAGAAATTTACATGATCAAATATCCCTCAATGTATATTTTCAGAGGGATAAAATATCCTCATTTAGCCTGACCACCCGCAGCGTCGAATAAGGTGGATTTGATTTTCATGCAAAGCATGAGGCCAGTTTACTGTGAACACATTTTAATCATTAGAATAAAGAAATCAAAATTTCACTCAGACAATATTTAAAACAAGATAAGTGCAAACACATTTGAATTGCGACTTCGTTAGTTCTGATTACATGTCGAATGTTTCATATGTACTAATGCTTATACTACGTGTAATTCATTTTCTAGTTGCTTATTAAGAGGGGCTGCATCATGCTTTCTAAATGTATTATTTTGATAGTTACAAAACTTTCATTACACAAACAAATCATCCATAGTCAGAGAATAAATGTTAAAGAGTCACATTAATACCATTGGCGGCCATTTTTCTGTAAACACTGTTAGTTCATTTACTATAAAAAGGAATAGCATGGCTAAACATTTCCATTGTCAGTTTCATATCTAATGTAACAATAATACATGTGTGTCATCTGCTTATTTCTCACTAAACATTTCAATTGTAAATTGGTACTTTATGAAACGATATCAATACCAAAATAACCTTAAGCACTTGATCCCAAGTGATGACGTGGCTTCAACAAGGAAGCGTTTCTGTCACCATATACTTGTATGAGTATCAGCGTTAATATCAAGTTTCCGTTACACATGTACAGTTCCTGTTCTCTATTCATTTCCCTGTACATTATAAGTCAACGCCACACATTGAAACAAGCACGTGTCTACTCTTGTTTCACTGTATGCTTAACCATTAGTCAACAATCATCGTTGCAGTGTAATGGTAAAATACAATAAAACTCACAATTACGAGCCACCCATTGCGGGCTACGAGAGACTATTATATACACAGTTAATATACATAAAAATACACTGTACAACAGCAACTATAGCATGATAAGAAAGTAGATAAAAAGCATATGAGGAAAAAGTATACGTAAAAAGTACATAAAAAAAAATATCACCGTAATAAAATGTTTCTTCTTTGGTCAAGTAAAAGCTTGCAGATTTGGGCACAAATAAAATACATATTAGGGTTGGACAGGATAAAACATAATTTTGTTTTTATTTAGATCCCATAAAATCTATCAGTGTCGTAACAAACAGTTCATACAGATGACCTAGCTTGACCTTGAAAGGAATGCGGAAGTAACATGGCCGCTCAACTGGAAATGTCAGAGTCACAATTTACAGTTACAGACATCACTAAGTTGGTTTTAAACTTGGCTTATTGTAAAGTGTGTCTGCGCCATTAAATCGATCCATGTAATACATATATTTTTAATTTATTCTTTTATTTATCAATATCCTAAATTTATACATTGTTGGCTGCTTGATAAGTGATGGTAACGTCATACATCATTATTTATGTTTCAGACTGAGGAGAGTTTGTAACGATAGTTTTGATTCACTGCATCTAGTCGAAAATGAGTAACTCGTGAAGTCATGAAGAGTCTTTGCGTGAACATGATTTCGACAAGACTTATTACATTTTACATACACATTGTTTTAATCAGGTTTTTAATGGCTGATGTATCTTAGTGCAAATATCATGTCATTTGAGTTTCGTTTAGACTTCCATAAAGTAACTCCAGGGCTAAAAATCACGAACTGTCTATGTACAAGATTCTCAAACCATATGTTGGGATCGTCTCATCACTGGTCCTGAATTTCCTTATTTAGCATTGTTCGATAGACAGATGGGATCATATATGTGAATTTCTTAGTTTCTTAAACTTTGATTTAAATAATCCCTATAATTTCTTTAGGAAAATAATATGCACTCTAACATTGCCTTAGTGAAAATAACACATATGACTCAAATATTAAGTTGTTGATCACTTATGAAAATTGATGTAGAAAAAATTTTTTTTTGATTTTTTGACCCCTGACAACAGATTTGTAACGGTTATCTGTTAGGTAAGACATACAAATATGTTAACGCAGATTGAATTTCCTGTATGTAGTGGAATATCATTATTATTCGTTTCGTTATGGCTATGCTAGGATGCATCAAATACATTTCAAATAACATGATATTTGCACTAGAATACGCAGGTACAGAGCTGTATACACCTGGGGTTTTGTTATGCGAGGGCATACCAAGTGATACATAACACTATTTTTATATAGAAGTGGTTGAAATACAACATTAATCTATGGGAATGTATTAATCCTGTATTTACATTTATTTGGTGAATAACATACAATGTACATGTATGGTCTTTAAATATGTGACGTAATATATATACGAAAATATTGCCTTGATAAATGCATTCATAGAATAAATTTCATTAATACAGTTTTTGGAAATATAGATAACAGAAAATGTAATAAGTCTTGTCGAAATCATGTTCAAGAAAAAATGATCATTCTCATCACTTGTATTAACAACACAATATATGACATATCTATATCATAAAGTCACTGAAATACTTTCAAAAGATAATCTATTCAATTTGCAGTAATAAGTTTCCTTTCTTACACCATTTTATTGCAATCAATGCGTGAGGAGAGTAGTGTTTTGTTACAGAAGACGAGTTATTTATTTGGTAAAATGTTCTAATTATCCACAAATCATAAACCGTGCAGAAGTGGAGAAGTGTATGTCTACTTGTGTGGTGTCAATGCAACGTACTTCCACTTGAGTTACAATAATACATAACTATTTACAATTATTAACAAGGAAGATAATCAAAAGTAGTGTAAAAGTGAAATAAATATAAACCTGTTACAAAGAGATTTCGACCGAGTTTGATAGCCGAATTGTGCCTAACTCGTCAGTGTTGTTACTACTCCCAATAATCGTGTATGAACGTAGATTCAATCATGAAATAAACCAATCAAATACAAGCATAGCACATGTCATCTAGAATTTCTTTTTCTCTGAGACTGACAGTTGATCCTAGAACTGCCTAGACCCGTACTATGTAATATAGACACAGTCATTATAGTGTTCAACTAGGTTGGTATCTTATCGGGTGAATCTTGTCAATCAGCTATCCAGGCTTTCAATAGGGCTTCCACAAAGAAACTTAACTGACCCCGAGATATTCTGAGAAACCTGTATGAATATGACAAATAATCGATTTCATTATCTCTTTTATTACTAAACAATGTTTCAAAAAGGAAGAGTTTTGTATAACAGGCATGACTTGCTTTCAAAGATAAAAATATCCTTAAATGGAGAATATTACAAACTGTTGTTGAGCAAGATTACACTTTTGTAAGATTCTGCATTTCAAGAACATGCTTTCAGCGTGAAATGTTAATGTTTGTATTCCTATATACATCTGTAAGCTGATATCAGGTACACAACAGATTACAAAACAAGCAATGATTATATGAAAACAAGGAATGCAAATCAGTATAAGAAAGAACATAACAAAACACTATTTACAAAAGTTATGGATCAGATATAATAATTCCATGCACTTTGTGGTTCTTGTTCTGGTCTGTCATCAAAGAAATCTCCAAAACTGCCAATTACTAACATGTGCAATCCAACACTTACTCAATGTTTACTTTAAAATCTTCAAAAGCTTCTTCTTTCCAAAACTTTAAGTTATAAACATGGCATCTGTTGCAAAAGAGAACTTGGTTATATGGTATTGATTATACATGATTATATGAAAACGATTATATATTTTAAAATATCAAAGAGTAGGATTGAAATAGTTGAATCGTTTATAAACTTGCAGTCCTTTTGCATCTAAAAACCCTGCTTTCAGCGTAAGCATTACATATTTATCTTTGTTATCACAGTTACATCTGTACAACAAAAACAATAAAAACAACAGAAAAAAAGCATGTCAGCCATGCAAACCAAAACAAGGACTATATGACTAATAACAACAGATTGAAATAAGAAATATTCATTCCATGCGCCTAGTGGTTCTAATCCCCTCTGCAAGAGTGTTCCAAAACACTTCCTCCCCATACAAGTCAGTGCTGTACTCAAGGTAGCTGTTGTTGGTCATCATCATTGCCAGATCCTTGGGCAGCTGCTTCACATCAACCTCCTCCAGTAGAATCACCAGGAGGTTGCTCAGTTTCCTTGAGATCCCGTGAACTCTTGCCATGTGGAACTCGTAGATGCACCACTCACTCTTCAAAAAGGCTGGCGTCAACACAATTACAGTTTTCCGGCTGTTTTGGATAGCATTGATGATGTTTTCTGTAATGATGTCACCAGGGAGGAAATCTCTGTTGTGGATGCAAACATGCATTCCTGAGCTGTCTTCAAGCTTGGTACGGAGGTTTTTAATAACGAACATGCGATCTTTATCAGCATATGAAATGAATGCATCATATTTGTATATTTCAAGATAATCTTCATCAGTTAACAGTTGGTATCTGTTCCTTCCAACATAATAGAGATATCTGAGCTTCCATCTGTGTCGGTACACAACTATCCCAGAAACAAACAGCAGCAAAGCAAATGCTCCAGATATAGACGATGCTACCAACACAAGATCAGATTTACAGCTTTTATGTAAACTGGACAAGATTTGATCTAGAAACTGCAGTTTAATGCTGCTCCCGTTTGTCAATGAGCACTTCTGACTGTCCATTTTCTGTACGTGTTTTGATTTTCTAATCCATTCAAGGAACTCCAAAGTGTCACAGGAACAAGACAAAGGGTTGTCATCCATGATGACTGTTAGATTTGGAAGGAGTTTCATCTGCTCCATGACACTTTGCGGAAGTTTGTTTAACTTATTGTTCCTCAAATTTAATTCCTTCAGAGCTCTCATATGAAATATGTCAACATTTAAATTTGTCAGGAAGTTTCCACTGATGTGAAGGAACTGAACTTTGTTTGTCGCCATGAAAAACTTTTCTGGTAGAAAAGTGATTTTGTTATCAGAAAGATCTAAAATCTCTAAGTTGTCAAATTGTTTCAAAAGATCACCTGATTTATCTTCTGCAATAGACTTACCAAGATCATTATGGGAGATATTGAGCTTCTTCAATTTATTTGAATCCATGAACAATGTGTTGCTGACCATAGAAATCCTGTTTTGTGAAAAATCTGTATCTTCAACATTTCCAAAACCAATTAAAGGTCCAGTCACCGATTCAATCAGATTATCACTGAAGTCAAGTGTTATTATTTTGTTTTGTAGTGGAAGGAAGGTGAGTTGCTTTACGTCAGCTCTAAGGAACACTCCACCATATCTGATGACTTCAATTGACGGCATTACAAACATTATTGGAGGTATCACACTTTTGCGCCAGTGACCGTAATGTCCATTACTTGGGAACCATGTAACAAAACCAGTTAAATCGATGACCCTCAAGAACTTTAAATGTAACAAACCAGTGAAGTTGGCAGCTGAAAATCTTCCAATCATGCTATAACGAGCGCTCAAGACTTCAATAGTTGTTGGCAACAAAGAAATGCATGCTTTCCCTATATAAAAAAATGCGTTTCCGTCCAAATACAATTCCTTCAGGGCTGTGTTTTGAAGAAAACTGCAATAAAGGCCTTCAAGTGGGACAATCAGTGGATTAAGAGAAACTATATAATTCATTTGAAGCGTCTCCAGAGTGTTGTTTCTGAGCCAGAATGCAACTTTGACAATCTGAGCTAGTCCTAGATAAATATTTCCCGACAGATCAAGGTATGCAAGATTTCTAAAAATGATTTCATGGGATTTTTCAATTGATGTCATTCCGTTTCTTTTTAAACTAAGGTGATACAGATTGACCATTCCCTCGAATGCTGATATCTTCAGTTTTCTCATGTAGTTATAGTCGAAGAGAAGTGTTGTGATGTTCCGGGGTTCAGGCAAGGAAATGTCGAACAGTCCTCTGTTGGAACAATTCACAAAATCTCCTCCATATTGTTGGTCAGGAAGTCGGGTGCAAGGGAGGCTAATCATTGAAATGTTAGGTAATTGCAGACCACTACAGAGTACTGGTAAAAGTAAACTGGTAAGTACTGAGTACCACTGTTTGTTGACCTGAAACATAAATTAAGAAATTTTCACCAATATATATGTAGGACTCAAATCCATGGCAGGCCTCAAATCCGTGGCGGATTTTCAAATGCATGAAAAATTGCCGTACCTATAGCAAAAGCTGTGGCGGATTTTGTATTGATTGTGTTGAGACATTTTCAGCTGGGTAGAATTGTGTTACCAACATTCAATTTATGTGTTTTCCTACATGTACTTAATTGTATTATAGGCCAAAATCTGCAATTGGCCAATAAGTAATGGAATCGGTACAACAATATGTTCGCCACTAAATTAATATCTTTAGGAAATTAGCCCTTGCTTGGATTCTCGTTAGACTGACTTTTTTAGCAGTTAGATATTTGTTGACTATCTTTTTTTAACCCTTGGATCCGTATCGAAAATGTTTTAGGGTTAGTTTGTCTAGTGTAAGGGTCGGTAACGTATATTGTAGATAAAGTGGCGAACATATTGTACATTGAACCTATAACGCTAACCCTAACCCTAACCATTAAGAAATCCTTTAATATGAATCCAAGGGCTAAAGTAGACATTTAGTATGAATCCAAGGGCTAAAGAAGATAGCTTCAGCGAATTTATGACTAAAGAAGACAGTTGCAATGAATTCAAGGTCTACAAAGGAGAGCTGATATTTTTTCCAAGGCTTAAATAGACAGTATGAAAAAAATAAAGAAATCAGTAACATAATGCAGTTGGTATTATGCTATCTCGGACGGCACTAGCGGCTGAATTCATTTCTAACTGTTGGAAAACATCTTGCCTTCCCAATGAACAGCGGTTTCATCTGGTGACGCGAACAGTAAGCGATTGTGACGTCATCCGTCAATGACGTCACTTCACATGACGTCAATAAACAATCAAACACTCAAACTCGCCATAGATTAGGAAATCCGCCATGGATTAGAGACCCGCCTAAGATGTGAGTCCTACATATATAACGCCAAATCTTCTCTGCAACAGCTCCTCCCACTATCCTGAAATTACTTAAGGCCATCAGCTGTATGATATGTAATCTTCCCATTTCAAAACAAATAAGGTTTCCAAGAGTTTCCGGCAAATCCAAATAATATATCATGCAACAACAAAAATATAAAATAGACAACTTAATTTCAGAAAGCAATTAAGTAAATAATCTTAAACACGAATGTCTTTTGAAACAAGCTGAGAAATAGAAATATCAAATACTGATTGTTTAACCCTTTCCTCATAGTTATATGAATTCTTCTCTCATACATTTCAACAGATGGTGCCAAAATATCAATGTGTTTATTTGATTAACATATTGCCATTCAATTTTCAAATTAGCAATAACCTTATATAGTAATGAGCTTTGTGTAAACACAATCGTCAATGTCCATACATGTTGGTGATTTCTTTACCAGCATCTTTTAATTTAAAAGACGTTAAATCAAACACTATCCTCAACTTCAAAACATTGTTAAACTTCCAAGCAATTTGGCAGACAGGGTTTGATTTCATGTTAATCAAACTACACAACCTAGTTTTTCTCTGTGCAACCTACATGTATGACACGACTGCACATCGTGCAGCGAATTGTTTTAGCAATACATGATAAAATGAATTGCAAGTGCTCACTTATGGTGTTTGTTGTTTGTGTTAATCAGAAAATATATTATTCTCATAAGAAACGAACATGAATTCAGTCAAATGCTTTTGCTGCTTGTCTTTACTGCTAAGGAGATATTTCTTAAAATCCTATTCCTTGGTCAAGAAAAGTAGGTCAACCAAATTGAGCAAGTCAATTTGAAAACAATGTAAAAAGCTTAAAGTTTAAACGTGGTCGTAATGGGTTCATTACAACATATTGTCGATACAATATTGAATGTTTAAATGTTCAAAAGTTTGTTAATAATTTAAGATATTTTACCTTTTCAAAAACAACATGCAGTTAATTGAAATATTTACGTAAATAAAATTCAAAGAAAAACTTTCAAAATGTTTATAATGAGCACGTAAGAATATTCATAATGTTATTTGTAGGCAAGGAATTATGATTGAGATTCTAAGTAAAGTAGACACAACACGCTTTTGCGAGCTTTTATTTGACAAATTCTTGTTTGTTTTCCAATTAAATATGATAGTTAACTTTGGAAATATGACATATTAAATCTTTAAAATAGATCAAAAGCATTCTAAAGTCATAGTTCTTGATGATATGTTGAAAATCAGTTACTTCAATTCCAGATCATGTATGCAAGTGAAGCCACGTACGTGTCATGATTTTCTGTATGTAAACGATGCATGATTATCTTAAGACAATATATTATTTTATTTTTATAATATTCACAATTTATATAGTGATTAACAACAACAACAAGACAAGGACAAGTTCAATACTGAAATAACATCGAGGTTTGTGCATTTTGCTTCTGGTGAAACAGTGACTCGCTAACTATCGTCTGACAGATAGTAACTAGGCCTCTTGATTTTATCAGATTTTCCAGAAATAAGCGGGTGGGTTTAAACTTTGGAATGACCCAAATCTCCTCAAACCTTAAAAAAGGGTATAGTCGAATCTGGTCATATACCCGCGAGGAAACAGTTGATTTGTTTACAATACTGTGACTGTCTCGTCGTATTTATTTACTGTGATTACTTCCTGTTCTATGTTTTGTTGATATGAATGTCTCTGTTGTTGCTTCAAAATTGGTGCAGCCAGTTTCTTGATGGTGCAGTCAATTCTAATTGACAAGCTCTACTATGATCAATGTATTAAGAAAAATGAAATCAAACTCTGGCAGATATAATTTGGAATCCTGAAAACTTGCCTTTCTCAGTGTCCCATTGCAATTGTATTTTACATGAGTCAAAGCATTGTGAACAGAGCAAGCAAACAGCTTTTGGTAGGCAGCACATTGTCATAGATGTGATCGTCAAAGGTCCAACCAACAACAAGATCATTCTATCACCCTTCAGGTACCAGAACATTCATTCTTGACAGCTTCAATGCTTCAAAATAAGATCATGCCTCTGGGATAAATGTTTCCACACAAGCCATACAGAACCTGCTCTATACTGCCGACCTCAATTCTAGAAAGACATTTTTTTGCATCCCTCGTACTGTAGTTGACAAACGAAACGTTTTGTTTGGCCTTTAACACATGTGACATGGGCACACAATGACTTTTTTACAGATGAGTTTTGTTTTGATTTCACAGCTAGAAGGCAGCGTGTATGACAAAGAATCATATAAGGTTTAATGATGCCAACATTAGTGTCAGAACATATGCTGGTGTTTTGAGTCCGGGGTTTATATTGATGGACGATAACGCCTGTCCCCAACGGACAAAGGTGGTTGATCAGTTTCTGGAACAGGAGACGAGTGTTTGTTTTGATTTATCAGCATGTTCTCCGGACTATAACCCAATTTAACATGTTTGCCTGCAGGTCGCCATTTCAAAACGTTAGGTTCAACTCAGAACTTTCTAAGAGTTTGGAACTGCCCTAGTTGTAGAATGGAACAACCATCCAATAGCAGACATCCAGGTTCTTATTGACGGTATGAATCGGTATGTCAGGCTCTTATTCATGCACGCGAAGGTCATACCCGTTCTGATATGCTAAACGTCCATATTGCCTGTAATATTTAATCCATGATATATGATATATTTTAGGTAGCTCAGCAACATAGATGTTCTCAATAATTTCGAAAATGTATCATATCTACATCAGACTGAACACTTTTCAAAGAGGTAACTAATTAATCCTTTTCTACCCATTCCTCTTAACAGTACCACATTTTAATATTGAAAAATATCCCCATTCTTTGTACACAACTTTTAAGTCAAATGTTTTGATAAATGTAACTCTTCTACTCCATACGGCGATATAACAATAACATAAAGGAATGTGACCCCCAGTGACCTCACATCACATGCTCTCCTCACACACAATTACTTAATCTATTCTTCATTTCCGAGTAGGATGTTCTATATCAAGTCCAAATGACAGAAGGAGCTCTCTACCATTTCTTTAAGGGCAGGACACCAAACTTTACGTTTCATGTTTGCTTTGTTTCTTAGATTTTATAAAACAATGTAAACCAACTTTATGAGCATAATTCTGGAACGCAACCTGACAAGTGGATATCTATCTATATCTTTATACTCCACTAATCACAATACATTCATATGATTGGACGAAAACATTTGCCTAAATTCTTAATAAACTTAACTGAATATATAGAGATTATTACCCGAGGAAGTGTTGCATATGAATTTTACGAAACGAGTGTGAATGTTTGTATTACCCAAGCGAGAGCACTTCCTAAGGTTTCGATTTCTTTATTACCGATTCTATTCCATTTTACCATCTTAGAAAACTCCACGAAACGGGCCGCTTCCCTTGCGACGCCCGGCTACAGTGACGTCACGAACAATGATGTTATGACGTCACAGGCGAAAAAATACGGGAACTCACGCTACAACAATCGTTGCTAGGCAAAAGTGATATGTGCACTAGTGCTCATATTGAAAATATGACCCTACTAATTTTTAACCATAAAATAAATAAAATAAAAGTAATTACTAACTTGAGTATATTGACAAACTCTACTATCAGTATCAATAAACATTGCCTACAATGGTAACAATAGATAACAATGAAACATGATAGAGACTTACCATGTTGGTTGGTTGGTTAATCACCTCTGTTATCCTCGGAATGTTGTGAAATGTTGCACTTATGACTTTAGTTGGTAAATATAACAAAATACCTCAGTAAACTTTCACTGTATATTAGTCGCAATCTATCTGTCAGTGAAGGATCAGAAGCGACACAGCCCAGCCTATCACACTCCACAGCTTGTTGCTTACATCCGCCCCTTGAGTCTTTATCATCACTGCATCCGCATCTGTGAGAAGTGCTTATGTCATGTTTCTTAGAGTCGGGTTTGGGATGTTGACAGACAACATGTGAGATATCAGACTGACCTGACGCCTCCCAGCTGAATCTTAGAGTCGGTTTGGGATGTTGACAGACAACATGTGAGATATCAGACTGACCTGACGCCTCCCAGCTGAATCTTAGAGTCGGTTTGGGATGTTGACAGACAACATGTGAGATATCAGACTGACCTGACGCCTCCCAGCTGAATCTTAAAGTCGGTTTGGGATGTTGACAGACAACATGTGAGATATCAGACTGACCTGACGCCTCCAAGCTGAATCTTAGAGTCGGGTTTGGGATGTTGACAGACAACATGTGAGATATCAGACTGACCTGACGCCTCCCAGCTGAATCTTAAAGTCGGGTTTGGGATGTTGACAGACAACATGTGAGAAATCAGACTGACCTGACGCCTCCCAGCTGAATCTTAAAGTCGGGTTTGGGATGTTGACAGACAACATGTGAGATATCAGACTGACCTGACACCTCCCAGCTGAATCTTAGAGTCGGGATTGGGATGTTAACAGACAACATGTGAGATATCAGACTGACCTGACGCCTCCCAGCTGAATCTTAGAGTCGGGTTTGGGATGTTGACAGACAACATGTGATATATCAGACTGACCTGACGCCTCCCAGCTGAATCTTAAAGTCGGGTTTGGGATGTTGACAGACAACATGTGAGATATCAGACTGACCTGACACCTCCCAGCTGAATCTTAGAGTCGGGTTTGGGATGTTGACAGACAACATGTGAGATATCAGACTGACCTGACGCCTCCCAGCTGAATCTTAGAGTCGAGTTTGGGATGTTGACAGACAACATGTGATATATCAGACTGACCTGACACCTCCCAGCTGAATCTTAAAGTCGGGTTTGGGATGTTGACAGACAACATGTGAGATATCAGACTGACCTGACGCCTCCCAGCTGAATCTTAGAGTCGGGTTTGGGATGTTGACAGACAACATGTGAGATATCAGACTGACCTGACGCCTCCCAGCTGAATCTTAGAGTCGGGTTTGGGATGTTGACAGACAACATGTGAGATATCAGACTGACCTGACGCCTCCCAGCTGAATCTTAAAGTCGGGTTTGGGATGTTGACAGACAACATGTGAGATATCAGACTGACCTGACGCCTCCCAGCTGAATCTTAAAGTCGGGTTTGGGATGTTGACAGACAACATGTGAGATATCAGACTGACCTGACGCCTCCCAGCTGAATCTTAAAGTCGGGTTTGGGATGTTGACAGACAACATGTGATATCAGACTGACCTGACGCCTCCCAGCTGAATCTTAGAGTCGGGTTTGGGATGTTGACAGACAACATGTGATATATCAGACTGACCTGACGCCTCCCAGCTGAATCTTAAAGTCGGGTTTGGGATGTTGACAGACAACATGTGATATCAGACTGACCTGACGCCTCCCAGCTGAATCTTAGAGTCGGGTTTGGGATGTTGACAGACAACATGTGAGATATCAGACTGACCTGACGCCTCCCAGCTGAATCTTAGAGTCGGGTTTGGGATGTTGACAGACAACATGTGATATATCAGACTGACCTGACGCCTCCCAGCTGAATCTTAGAGTCGAGTTTGGGATGTTGACAGACAACATGTGAGATATCAGACTGACCTGTCGCCTCCCAGCTGAATCTTAAAGTCGGGTTTGGGATGTTGACAGACAACATGTGAGATATCAGACTGATCTGTCGCCTCCCAGCTGAATCTTAAAGTCGGGTTTGGGATGTTGACAGACAACATGTGAGATATCAGACTGACCTGACGCCTCCCAGCTGAATCTTAGAGTCGGGTTTGGGATGTTGACAGACAACATGTGAGATATCAGACTGACTTGACGCCTCCCAGCTGAATCTTAGAGTCGGGTTTGGGATGTTGACAGACAACATGTGATATATCAGACTGACCTGACGCCTCCCAGCTGAATCTTAAAGTCGGGTTTGGGATGTTGACAGACAACATGTGAGATATCAGACTGATCTGTCGCCTCCCAGCTGAATCTTAGAGTCGGGTTTGGGATGTTGACAGACAACATGTGAGATATCAGACTGACTTGACGCCTCCCAGCTGAATCTTAGAGTCGGGTTTGGGATGTTGACAGACAACATGTGAGATATCAGACTGACCTGACGCCTCCCAGCTGAATCTTAAAGTCGGGTTTGGGATGTTGACAGACAAAATGTGATATATCAGACTGACCTGACACCTCCCAGCTGAATCTTAACATTCCCATATAAAACTGAGACACAAAGGTATAAACTGTTAATTATTTCACTTGGTCAGTGTGAAAATGGTTTACAAACTTTGTCCTATTTACTTACATGTATTCAGGTTCATAAACTTTGTACAGGCTGTGTTCATCGTTTTAAAGGGACAGTGGCACGTTTTAGTTAGAATATAAGCTGATGTCAGGAAAGTGAAAATAAATGGTTCCATTTAAAACACAATGTATTTAAACTAAATGAAGGAGTAATAAAAGAAATATTTAATGTAAAGTTAAGCCATTCCCTTTTATTACATAAAATGAATTAAATGCGTTTACATAAAAATGCCGCCAATGGACATGAATAGATGTGAATTTTATCAAATGTTCTTTGACTCTTGGTTATTGGTTTGTGTAATGGGAATTTTGTGACTAAAACAATAATACATTTAGCATTTACTTATAAGTATCAGTGACAGTTTGAAAAAAATGAACATTAATTTTCTTTGATTGGCATTCTAGAAGTTGGTGTGATGATCAACAAGGAAGATTATTTTATGGATCATCACTTGCTTGACAACGACATTAGGATCTATGTCGTAACGTCACTTTTAAAGAATAAAGAAGTTGATTATCCATGAAATAATCTTCCTTGTTGAAAATGGACATTTTCAAAAAATTTTCACTTCCCCGTTAATAGGATTGATCTAAACACAAGTTATCGTATAAGCCTTACGTTCACAACGGATTTTTGTTTTACCATTTTAAAATGTTTCAATTATTACAGGAGTAATAAACAGTAACGAATGACATATATACTCTTGTCATTTTC
Source organism: Steromphala cineraria (assembly GCA_916613615.1). Classification (NCBI taxonomy): domain Eukaryota; kingdom Metazoa; phylum Mollusca; class Gastropoda; order Trochida; family Trochidae; genus Steromphala; species Steromphala cineraria. The sequence goes on along the minus strand of OU744723.1, from coordinate 23,634,316 downwards.
GAAAATTTGCCTAACTTGTGCCGACAAATAAGTGCTACAGTGTTACAGACAAAAAGATTCTACATCAACATCTCACATCAAATGGAACACGTATTTACAGCATTCGAAACGAGTCACACGTTTCAAGGTACTGAAATACTGTATTTAAATAATGTACATAGTATAAGTCACCTAAACACTAACATATATTATGATATCAAAGCTTGCATGTTTTAGTTTACATGTACATTGAAACTGCAAGAAAACACAAATATCAGACCACACACGATTTTATTTCATTTTAAGATATATATTATCCTCAGTATTTACAATTTATTAATTTATATTAAAGGAAACATATTTATAGAGACATCCTGTTTTCTGTCTACATGGGAAGTTGATTGCAGATATCTGTCCTGAAATCTTTCCTGAACTAGTATAAATGTTGAGACGGTGCTTATTACTTCCCATGCCTCTCATGATCGTATCCTGCTCTATTGAACTTTTCTACTTTGCTCTCGAGTTTTTAATATTCTTTCACTTTCGTGCCAATATGTAGGCAACACGTACATGTTATCTACATGCAAAATGTGTTTGAAAAATATTCAATGTAACCTAAGCAAAAATGTTCAGGTGCCTCTAATGAAACACTTGATTTTCGTCTGGTGATAGCGAAGTATATTACTGACATTTATAATCTTATAAGAGTATGTCATTAAAACGCACTTCTGTTTAAAAGAGACTTTAAATATTTTGACATCCCTTGCAACTTATACCTCAACATACTCGTGAACACCTCCACTTCTAACTAGGTTTTCCCTCTAAATACAACGAAAATTGCTTCTTTTGGAATACCCATGCTATAGAGAGTAGTGTGGTTCAAGTATAATAGAGCATCCCAGTGATTGTCTGATGTGTCAGTTTTCGTGTTTTGTGATAATGATAGTAAAACAATGATAAAAGTAATGGTATCTCTTTATTATCCTGGTTACATTGTAAGTGTAATTTGCTCTGTGCACATGGCAACCGACAGCCACAGTGTTAACACGATATTCTATCCTTAAATGGTGAGCGCCAAGCAAGGAAACAACATATCCATCTTTAACGTCTTTTGGTATGATATATCAAAAATGAATAAATCAAACCTTGACCTCCAGACGCCCTACCAACTGAGCTACGTGCCCGGAGAGCATGTTAGTGTATGATACATAGGACAGAGGTAATCCATTTCTAATTAGGCACCTGTTAACGGTAACTTTCTAACAATCTAATCTCAGTCCAACGCAGGCTGGACTTACTCAAACGATGTGTAGTTTGTACTAGCTACGACTTACTGTATTTATGTAGAATGTTTCCAAATAATTGAACGCACTGTTTATAGGATCAAGATAAGGAAAATCTGACAAGTTTAAATTTATTCAAGCAAATCCATACATAACGCTCAACATAATAAGCCAAGGACCACGTCAGTGTTATATATATAATTTTGTTTTTATCTAAATTTTTACGTTTTTAACAAAAGCTAATTGTGTTCAAGATAGTAGTCACATTATCTGACTATAGCCTTGGAATATGGTAAAACGTGCAAAAAGTACCATTGCCACCCAAAATTCTGTATAGTTGTCTACAGACATTTGAATAATAACATCACAAGTTTTTTGCAATACGATATTAACCCATTTATGCATGACCTCTCAGATTTTAATTTAATTGTGACAATTTATAATTCATAACTTGCAATGAAGGGAATCAGTTGTTATTTTTCCCTCAAGTAATTTTTTCCGTGTTATTTTGATGATTGAATTAGCGTCCCATATATGGGACGACATGCACAGGAGGGTACAGGTTTTTTATATGCACATGATGAAACCAAATTTTTTGACAGATAATAAATTTTAGTTTGACAACATCTTGGGGACTTCCTCCTTCAGAAATGCAAACAATTTCAGAATTTCCGATTTCAGGTGTACTTCAGCAGAGCAATCAATCAATTTTTGCGTGAAAAACTTAGTATATGAAGTATTCAAGCATTAACAATTTCTCCAGAGAGCGGGAAAAGGAACATTGACCACCACGTTGGTTCTTCATGAGGTACTTCTATGGCACATGAAATGCTCTAATTTACTCATTTATTCCTTAAAACCATCCTCATCTTCAATATAATCTGTTGCAGCAGAAAATTCGGATATGTCCATATAATCATATATCAGCAGAGGGTTAATCAGTCACTTATAATTTTTTTCTAATTTTATTACCTTTCAGGTTATCCTTTCCAATAAATATCAAGACAAGAAATTATATTTCTTCACAAGAATAATTTCCGAGAATGACCAAAAAACCTGTACCCTCTTGTGCATGACGTCCCATAAGTGGGACGCTAATTGACAAAAGTTTGAGCATGGAAAAAAATTTAGTTGACTTTCACTCTTATTTTTAGTTAAACTATTTAACATTGAAAAACATTAAAAACAAGTCAATTTAGTTCAAATGGAAAATTCAATTATTCAGTGGTACCTCAAACTTTGGCAATTTGCTAAATTAGTATCTTCTCTGTTTCAGGTCGTCAGATTTCACCGTATTTAAATCTACAACTATTTAACTTTGTTGACATATACATACGACATCTTCCCTTTAAAAAACAGCTTATAGCAAATATTTATCTTGTATATGAACAGAGAACCAGACCGTTGAATTAGCGTCCCATTTATGGGACGTCATGCACAAATGGGTTAAGATTTCCTCATGAGGTTTATGCAAGAGTCATGGATCTAAATAAAAGGTTATTGGAACCTTATATTTCTGTTGATATTTTCAAAGGGAAGCCGCGCCAATCACATGTGCTGTATTCAAATCAAATGACCAATGAACAGAGTTGTAGCAAAAAATGCATTACGTCACCATGTGGGTAATACAAAATATTTGGCACATTAAACTGTGAAATATGATTTCACTTTAAATGTTACATTAAAAGAGTAATACTATTTCATATTCAAGACGCTGTATGTGAACAGAGTCAATCAAAAACAACTTCATCTAAAGAAGTGTCTACATTTGTTCTAGATAAGAGCATTGTTTTGCATTTAATAATGCCAAAATCCACTTTTTTTATAACCCACGCGATTTCATTTCGTTAATTTGGCTCGCCTGGCGAATTAAAAGGAATGTTTCTGTAAGTACGCTGGTGACATTGAAAGAAGACTAATGTTTACTAATAGGTGGAGCATTTATTACCACGTTACAAGTTATAATATCATTTCAATTAACGATGTCACTACATGGTTACGTCGAAAACATGTATTTATCACCAGAGCTACTGAAAATGACGCGTGCTACATTTAGAATATGACATATATCGTTGGTTCCAAACTTCAGCTATCAGGCCAGCTTACTCAGTGGATAACGCTTTCGACTTTGGATCATAAGGATCCGGGATCGAATCGTGTCAGATGATCGGAGAGTATTTTGCTTTAGCTCATCAGGTCTGAAAGAGGACAAACATGACGCTCAAATTACAAACTGAAAGGTATCAAAGTTTATGCAAATTAGTCGTGTAAATTGTGATCTTATAAATTATATGAATGAATATTTATATGAATATGAATATGAATATTTATATATATAGCGCACATATCCATCCACTCGTGGCTGCTCAAGGCGCTTACATTGTTTCCCCTGGTCAATGGCATTCTCTCACCGTTCGATCATTTTTTTCCAATTCAACTCCCTGGGGAGTATTCAACCGGCATCAATATGTGGCGCTCAGGTTAGGGACCATTCTTTGCCTCACAGGGTACCCATTCACAGCTGGGTGAACTGAGACACATAGTCACAGCAGTTCGTCCAATCCTGCTGAATGCTTATAACCGACAGCTCGGCGTATGCACATGTTCATGTATCCACCATTCAGCCACTGACATGAATTTGTGAGGTTTTGTTGCACTACACACTAGGGCTCCAGGGTGACACTTATAGAGTTCTAACAGAGGTGAACTCTAGGTTTTTACACCTTGGCCTGGATGGGATTCGAACCCCGGACCTCAGCAACGTGAGACGGCGCTCTTGCCGACTGAGCTTTCCCGTATCCCGTCATTTAAATGACTTTGTACATCAGGACGACATTTGTACATAGTCTTGTGACATTTTTAAACCAAATAACCTTCCAATAAGTTAAAAACTTGCCACATTTGAATTAAATCAAAGGATTAGTTTTTTTCTGCAACCGTCGGATGAATTCTGATCATGGAAACTGACATTATGTTCACTTTGCCATCTGACATACGCACAGACTCTCAGGTATTACTAAATAATTGTTAGTCAGGGGTATAATGAATAAATGATGATATTGAACATGTTTGAATGTTGTCCCGGTTAAAGCGATGTTTGAACCATTGTAAGTGCTGAGTGACAATTTAATAAGCAAGCTGTCATCTTTTAACAAGGGGAATTGAACACAGATCTTCAGGAGGATGAGCAGACACTCTACCTACTGAGCTTCATCCCAGTTTTAAAAAAATTATGTTTTAACCATTACAAAATGTAACATGCAGTTTTCCAGGTACCGTTAGGTTTTACATCATTTGTGCTGAAGTTCACATCTACGAATGTTTTGACACCTGATGACACGTTAACTCTAATGAGGTCACTTTTCATATTATCGGCAGAAATTAGAAACAGCGAGTCGTGGCCATCATGACACATTGCTATCGAATATTGGTTAAACAATGTTTTAAGGTGTTTACCATTAGCAGTTTCAGTTCAACTCTTTTTGAACACCCTACTATGATATTTCCTTTAGTGGTAAATGATATGAAATTTGGAGAAAATTCATTTCTAAAACCTGCATAATCATAAATCCTATGAATTGAGAAAATGCCTAGAACCAGAATATGTAGCTCGAGGATGATGATGATGATGATGATGATGATGTACTTTTCTTTTACAAATGTGCCTTTGTGCAGAAGAAAACATAAGAGCGACAGTAGCCCGTTCTTTGGTTTAAGGGAAGTCTTAACGGGGTATTTATTGTAGAAATAAATTGAAGGGAAGAATTCAGTTTATGCATATAATTGTATTAGTACATGATTATCACACAACCAAGTTGATCAGGTTACTGGAAGTAATAGTTTTGTTGACTTATATTTGACAACTTGATAAAGACGAGGGTTCAAGCGAAGTTTGTTTCTACAAAATCAACCCGACAGGACTGTCCCTTTAATAAGATGGTTTAATGTAATCAAAAGAATACGTTACCAGTTGCAAGTCATAGCCTCGGACAAAAGCCACTTAACAATGCATTAATATAAATGCGGGTACAGGCCGAGACAACGTCAGTGCAGACCATCTACGATGAGGAGATTTCAAGACTGGACCGAGATGCAGCAGCAACAGTCAAGTCCTACCATTCTATGAGGAGTGGACTCTACATGCAGAGAAGCAGACTGCCATTCCTCTGCATAGACGACGGAGACGACGACAAGATCCTCTGCTACGCCACCAGTGACCGCCTGACCCTCCTGCAACAAGTGGACGCCCTCTACATGGACGGGACCTTCTACTCCTGTCCACCTCTTTTGGACCAGCTGTATGTCATACATGGACACGAGGCCCGAGGACGAACAACCATCTCGAGGGGTGGCATTCCCATCTCAACAAGACTGTCCAGAGAGCTCACCTTAACATCTTCGCTTTTGTGAAAGTGCTCCAGAAGTTAGAAAAGGCAGAACGTAACAAGCTGGCACAGATGGCACATGGAGCACGGCCCCCACCCCGCAAGAGGATCTACTCAGAGATCGACCAGCGACTCGGGAGACTCAGGGACCAGCTCACAACTGGTATCAAGACCCCCATCCAGTTCCTCTCAGCTGCTTGACACCTGATCAAGCTTGCTTGAAAACCCTGACTTAATGTCTCAAAGACTGAAGGACTCAATTCTGAGCATTGGTGTAAATATGTATATTGTTGGAGAATTGATGAAAATTGATGAAATTATGAAATGATGGAAAATGATGAACAGATACCATGAAATGAATAAATAAATGAAGTCTAATAAATATTGTTTGTATTCACTGTAGGCATTTGTCCACCAAGCAATGGGACATTCCATTTTGAAGAAAGGTTGAAGGCAGTTGAATTCACACCCAGTGTTGCATAACTATGTTTTGATAAGGCTGTAGGCATTTGTCCCTGTAGGATGCCACCAACTAGCTTACCTCAACGGGGAATAATTCAATTCAATTCAATAAAAAGAAAACGTTGCGTGTGAATGGATAAAAGGTTCAAATTAATTCGTGCATTATTGCAATGGTTGTGTGCAGGCTTTAGTATACTTATTACTGTAAATATTATTTTTGTTAAAACTGTTAATGTATAAAAGGAGCCTATACATTGTAGTTCTTTGTGTTTTGTCTACAAACTAGTTGTTTTTAAATCGTTCAGTCCTGTATCAATCAGCTGAATTTGGTTTGATAAGCCATCATAAGGACAGCCACGTCCCAGCAAAGACGACCTGTATTGAACGTTGCTAGGGCAACGGGACGGATGGAGCATGATTTGCACGTGCAGTTGTCTATTTCAGATCCCTCACTGTCAGCTTTTGAGAGACGAGACAGACTTGAAGAAACTGACCACAAAGCCTGATATTATGTATATTGATTATGAGTTTATACATACTTTGTTGTTTTTTCCCCCTTCAATCAAAAAGACACTGAACTAGTTTTATGGACTAGGTTTAATGGTATTTTTAGGGATACAACTAAAAGTTATCACCTTGGAACCAAAAGTTCCATTCCTCTGATTAGCCATGTCAGGTGAATGTGAAACAGTGGAGATGTATGGTTACAAATATAATCAAATGAAAGATTAGGATGTAAGCAAAGAAATAACACAACTCCTTATTGGCTGTGCCCGGCCCCTAACCAGCTTCAGGTCAACAGAGTCAGTCAAAGCCAGTGTCAATTAGTGGGAAGGGAGACAACTCCTCACATCTGTAAAAAGAAGCATACAAAAAGCATTATATTTCCATCTTTAAAACACAGTTCTTTGGTTCCAAACCAAAAAACTATTTCACACCTCTTCTGGGTAACAAGTTCCTGTAAGAATACTATTGCAAGTTACTTATGTTGTATTATAATGCCCTCCTACTAGTAGCCTTAATCATCATATAAGTATTGATGGCACCATATGAACATTACTCAGTAATACCTCCATAACAACTTTAGTAGTCAAATATATCTTAAATAAGATAAATTTGCCTCCATTAATTGCATATAGCATGTAAAACATTAGCAGCACATTCTAAATCACAGATAACACTTCATCCAACTGAACCATATTAATGTTAGCTGAAAATCGTCTGCTGTTGGAATTCGTACTTTTCCCAAACAAAATTTGTCATCCACAACCCTCAGAAGAACATCGAGTATCCATTGGTTGAGAATTCAGCAAGTATTAACAATTTGTATATCAAACGATTAAAAACTACAGAAGCTATATGCCAGACGACCAGTAAGCTTAGGATATAAGGATGTACACGACTTAAGATGATACTTTGTGATTGTGATTATTATTAGAATCTTACTGTCAATCTGACACGTTGTGAATACTTCATTTTAGTGGTTTAATGATGCCAGGTTTATTCTAAATGTTGTTTGAGGATTGCGGTGCGGAAAGTTCAATCCGGTACAAAGTTATCTTATCTTGGTGTCTTTTTTAACAACTTTTACACAACTTAAAGTTTTAGCTTATATATATTAAAGGGGCAGTAGCACGTTTTTTGATAATTTTACATTTTAAATATTTCACTTATAATTGTAAGTAAATTCTAAATGTATCATATTGACAGTGTCAACAATCTCATTACACAAGCCAATCACCCATAGTCAGAGGACAAAGTATGAGGCTTCACATAAAATCCATTGGCGGCCATTTTTGTGTGAACACCTTTAATTCATTTTTGTAAGATAAATGAATCGCATGGCTGAACTTTACGTTATATATTTGAATTATTACTGCTTCATTTAGTTTGAATACATTGTCTTTCAATTGGAAACATTTATTTTCATTTTCCTGACATCACCTTATATTCCCCCTAAAAACGTGCTACTGCCCCTTTAACGGATTATGAAAACTTATAATCATTAAAATGTCGACACAACAGGGGAACCAATACGGACATAAAACATGAAAAAATGTTCTTTGTTGATTTAAAATCGAACTTTCCCAAAATACATATGCAAATTAGACAGACTCATGTAACCTGCGAAGGCTAAAGTATTATAATACAATCCCATATCATTTCAAATTGGATATTGTAGAAACATTATGCAAATTACTCCAACTTGCACAAAAGTATTCCAGTAGTTTCTAAGTCTTTCACCTTGTATAAAGTGCAAATCAGTTTAAGAGCCCTTGTATTATATTTTGTTCTTTTTTTCGTTAAGTGTGTCATGGATTTATTCTAAGTATATTTATCACAATTATTAATTCAAAGGTTTCTGAAATAGAAATTCACCGTGCGGTCCTTGATGGCATTACATTTCTAAATAACTATTTTGGATGAAGTAACATTTTTCATAAAGGCAATCGATAATGGTCGGTTAAAGAAAGAAACAAATTCATGTAATCAAAGTCAGGAATAATTACAATAAAGCGACCAAATAGGGAAAATTTACTCACGTGTTCGACTGAGGACAGCAACTGTGACAGGCGAATATGTCGTCTGCAGTGAATGCCTCTCCACTCCCCGATGGTTCGGATAAAAATGTGATGTTAGTGTACCTCTTGTTAAAAAATGTTAACAGTTGGATTTAAAAGATGGTTATTTTATTATTGAAAGAGTGTGTACCCTTTCCCTTCAAGAATCAGGACATAATATTTTCCACAGAAATGTCATGTAAATAATCCCAAATGTTTTCGTAACGTAAGTGTTATTAATTACGAAAGGATGCAAGTAACAATGGTATGATCATAACTTGAATTTAGGTGATTTTATTTCTGGAAAACAATTAGTGGTACACGTGCATATTTACTTAGTAGTCACGTGATGTTTAATCGACCTATAAATAGGGCGGCCGCTACAATTGTCAGTCGCAGGTGAGCAGCGGAGGAGTCAACATCAAGATCGTCTCGCAATTATAATTAGGACTTGTTGTACAATTTTTTATTTGCATGGTGCGCTAAATGGTTTTGGTTAATGATATATGTAGTTTTAAGGGCTTGGGGATATTTGTTTTATTAAGAATTCTCAAAAAGCATGAAATATCCTTTCTTGCTTCACTGGCAACACTTTCTGTGACGTCATCCGACCTCCCTACTCTTATGTATGTGGCGGATACAATAACATACCAACAAAATGCAATTTACAAACCTAAAAAGTAGTCATACTTCGGAAGATTTCGATAAATTCCCATAGAAAGCTCCCTATACTAAAACCGGTGACAGCAATGGCCGATTTGCTATGTCCGGAGAGATAACCGGATATCTAAAACTAAATTTTGAATATAAAATCAAAACCGGAACAGCTTGACTCCGTGAACCTTTGAATTATCCAAAATATTTTATGGCGCTTCTCTTAACATTTGGACTCGCGTTATCACTCAGGGTGAATCACCTTTGTGTAAGTTTATCGAGACCGTTAATTGAATGTCATCAGGTAAATTACCTTCAAGGTAGGTTCACTGTTTCTCATATGATTTCGATTTTATACACAAAAATTTTCACTTCGTTAATGAAATACAATAATAATAATATTAATAATAATGACACTTTTTAAGCCTAATATCCAGTGCAAGCACTGCTCACTGGCTGTACATTATTACCCTGAAGGAATTGTACTTTCAAAGCCGCTACTAAGCGCTCCGCGCGACCACATAGGTCCGTACTTCCCGTATTCAGGTACCCAATTGTACAGCTGGGTAGACTGAGTGCAATGTGGATAAAGTAGCTTGCCCAAGGACACAACACAGTGTAAAGCCCAGGTCACAAATCTTTGGTGTCTCCACCTGGACTCGAACCCGGGTCTTTGGCGTGAGAGGCCAGCACGCTAACCACCACACCACCGCGCTCCAAATGAAAGAATCGTTTGCGTGTAACAATGTATAATAGAATTTAATGTGGAGCAAGTTCTGTTTCTCTTCAGAATTTTTTGAAGAGAACCATTTGAATGCCTGATCGATTTTGTACCTAATGGTGGCTTCATTTGTGAAGATGCTGGCTGAAGGACGGGTGCGAGACAGTCTGTAGAAATGGCCAAAATGGTTTCAGGGAGTTTTTATGATTGGGAAGGGCCGAGGCGCTTGGTATACTAAATTCTTAAATCAATTAAAAACTCTGCGGCAAATTTGTTTAATTACAAACAAAAAGCTATCCTAATAGATGATTTAAGGCGGGACTGCTTGTGTCACGGATCAAATCCATGAACACATCATCGGACCAGTAATGAGTTTGTCAATAAGAACTAGAGCCTGGTATTCCGTCACGAAGACAGACTGCAGGAGTTGATCTGGAATCTTTAACTAACACTGTTGACATATGATCTCTGAGGAAGCCTGTCATGCGTTATTCACCAATTTCAAGCAGGCGTCCATCACACCCGCGACCTTAGAGTCTGCGACTCCCAGATCCTTCAAACTCAGCACTCACTCTTCACACTCCGGGACGTACGTTTTCTTTGGTTCATCAAAGAGTAGTTTGAATTCGATGAATGAATACTGTGTTCTGAGTTTGAATGCTTGGCCTTTCGAAGTTGACTTCGCACTTCGCCAAGCTTTAACGACAGAGACCGTTTAGTTAGTTAAAAAATGTGTGTTGTTTAACATAATTTTGTAATTTTTTTATGTACAATTTTTTTTAAATAAATTTGAGCCTTGGCCTTCCGAAGTGCACTGTTCTCCAGATCTTACAATACTTTGTTTTTTGTTTTAAATATTTTCGTCTCATTTGCCAAAGTACATTTGTTCGAACACAATACAGGTTCTCATCACAGCAGGGCTGAGAGCCACACACAGCCTTAAAAAGTGCGTAGTGCAGACCACCCTCTTAAAAAAAATAATGCAGGCCAAGGCATACAATGTTTGTTATACCACATACCAGCTGTGTTGATTTGAACTTTCATTCCTGATGAAGCGAGCAATGTGCTTGTGAAACGTTGAAAGTGTACATATTTGGATGGTTCTTGACAATGTTTTAATAGAAATGTTTGTTATTGTGTTACGGGTTCAACATTGGGTACATCCTCCCAAGTAAAGTTTTTATGAATCTTCACCTTTTTCAAACACTCTTCGAAGACTTCACTCTCGTAGGAACAACAAATATGATAAAAACATTAAATTAACAACAAATATGATAATAAAAGTAAACGTTTTGGCATAACCCGAGGTAAAACATTCTGGTAAAACAAATTGTCTATGAAATGATGTATTTCTCAAATAACAATGGTCATATGGCGCTTAATATATTTGAAAGAGTTTCATCTTATAAAGATTATAAAAGGCTCATTCTAATAGCAACATTAACACAATTTGATATTCATGTATTCAAAGAAGTCACATTGTATTGGACAAAGCAATTAAATGTTTATTTTACCCAATAACTTAAAAGTGCATTGTAGCTGTCACTATTATCTAACAAACTAACACTTATTTCCTTAAAGAGACCGTAGTATGTGTAATGATACAAATATCATTGTATTAAAAGGATCAGTTTTTAAAAAAAAGGAAATATTTTGGTTGGAACACTTATTATTATTTCAGGTAAGAACATATTTTTGTTTTGTTTAAATGATCGTGTTTTTCTTTTGATTATATAATATTGCCTTATCGTTGGTTACATTTTATTTCGTTTTCGTGAGATAACTGTAACCACAAGACTGTGTAATGTAGCCGAAAATGCTAAAAAGTTCAATTTTATATAGGTAGGAAACAGCTCTTGTACAATGACAGTATTCAGCCGTTCTGAAATCGTGAATATGATCCAAAGCAGGAGGTAACTCACACTATTTTAGTTACGATCTGGCATATAATTATAAGATTAAACGAGACTTACCTGTAAAGTGAAGTTTGATAGTAATTCCACAGACCTATGAAATACTGAGGTATCACATGAGATGCGCATGCGCATTGAGGTCAGTTTATAACGCACGAAATTATGGTCTATTTTAGGGTGGGAGAGGTTGCCATGTGATACCTCACTATTTCATAGGTCTGTTGTAATTACTATCAAACTTCACCTAACAGCTAAGTCTTGTTTAATCTTATAATTCCACATCTCTACTCCATACTCAAGGTATCCCATGAGATATTCAGAGTAATTATTCATTATTGGTAAGCTTATATTATGCTTATAAAAACAAATATTATTCAAATTAGTTGTACTTCCTTTACATGTGCAGTACTCATATCACCGAAAGTCCGTTACTCAGTAAATAAAGAAAAAAGACAAATTATACTTACTCATAATTCTGTTAATGATCCCCTCCAAGGATGTCCCCACAGCATAGACAAAATAACCGAAAAGAAATTTCATTTTTATCTTTATCGCACGGCCTTGTATAGTCGATAACATGTTTATTTCGCACGAGAAATGCACGAGCACGTTTACCTCGTAAGCAAACGTGTCTTGCTCAGCCTCAGAAATCCATAAACTGGCAACCAGGTACGACGTTTTGTAGTGTCACTAGTAACAGACCAAATGACAACGCGATTTTTAAAAATGTTATGTATTAATTCGAGCTTAGATTTAACGTAAAATGTATACATTAACTAAGTATTGTACATTTTCCGTGACAGAAACGTGTTATTACCAATAGACTAACGAAAGATTGCAGTTACATCAGATTGTTTTACATTAGAATAACGAAATGGTGTTAAAATAACGCGTTTTCATATGTTTACATAATATTATTTTTCAGCAAGTTTTACTAAAACTGACTATAAAAAGCTGAGAAAATGATGGTTAATGAATATTTTGCTTTCATATTTTGATTTTGTACCATGGTATGACAAAAAGGCGTTTTCTTAAATTCCGTGAAAGCTTTATATATTCATAAGTAATCAACGACATTTGTGAACTACTTAACTTAGTTCCAATGGTATTATAACTGGGATGGGCCAATATTCCCCTGTTCTGTTAATCGATTCACTCCGTAAACAGGAAGCTTGTGGTGATAATGGACCCGAGGACCACTTGAGAGGCATCTCTTTACACAAAGCTATACACGCCATTTTCTGTCTGTTCGGAAACTTGAGTTTTAAGCTTTACTTCGGAGAATCTAGAGACGCAGTTTTTGAAAGCTAAATATTAAGCTTAACATTTTTTATTAGATACCTTGTTGGTGACTAGTTGAAATACAGTAGATGTAAAAGTGTAAAAGCTTGTGGAATCATTTATGTCTTATTGGGAGATATGATCCGTAAAAAGGTCTTAATCATGTTTCCATTGAAACCGAAAGAAAATATCATTCGTTGGTCTTACCCCCAAAATGAAAATCTAGGTATAAAGTGTATGATGTTTGGCGAAGCTAGCAAGTATAGTTTAGGAAATATGCCTCGGACGAAGTTTGTGACGGAGGGACGGACAGACGGACGAGCGAACGGACGGAATGAACGCGATGAACCCCCAAATGTGCAGTAGAACGAGAGTATATTAATGCTGGAATGAGCTTTGTAAGGACTAAGGACTCTGAGTAATATGTTGAACTGGTGAACAAAACTAAAACGGGAACAGGTGCGTCTTTCAGCTGTTAACAATGATTTATTTGAATTGGCAAGATATACAAAGCATACATGCAATATATAAATACTCATACTTTTCTAATGTCCATATGCATACAAGGCAATGTTATCAACCCGAGGATAGTTTTGATAAAATATCAGATAGATTGAATGTTTTATGGCGGCCATCTTTGTGTGAACACTTTTAATTCATTTTGTGTAAGAAAAAGGAATCGCATGGCTATACTTTACAATATAAATTTAAATTATTACTGCTCCATTGGGTTTCAACACATTGTCTATCAATTGGAACAATTAATTTTCACTTTCCTGACATCACGTTATATTCCCCCAAAAAACGTGCTACTGCCCCTTTAAAGGATTTTTTATTTTGTTTTATGTATGCTGTTGAAACCATAAATTCAACAACTAAAATATCAGGATTCGTGTGAAAAGTTTACATTTTATTAGTTTGAAAAATACGTATTGCAGCTTGGTAGCGTTTTTGTTGCATGTTGTGTCACCACAGTGTTATGTAAAGATTTCTCATTTATTTTACCGCGAGTGAGTAAAAAGTGATATTTCTCCGAACTATGACATCTCGCAAGTGTCTTAATTTCCTCAATGAAACAGAAAATCAGAATTTCGATTAAAAGAAAATTAAAGGCATCATCACTTGTGAAATCATTTTTGTCTTTGACTTGGTCATTGTGTGTGATGTTGCTTGTGAAAATACTAACTATGTAGCTAACAACATAATTATAACCAATACATAAAAAAGGTTGATCCAAACTTTAAATAACAATATTAACACATATCAATTCAACCAGAATTTGACATTCTTCCTTATTCAAGATAAGATCTTTCTAGTCAGACAGAATAATCGACACGATTGCACCGATTCACACGGCCGCTTTGTCAGTGCACGATCTGCACGTGCTGCACGCTTTTTGCGTTCTACCCGGTAGCGCTCTGCCCTGTTGAGAAAACAATTGAGACAGACAGACAGACAGACAATTGTTTATTTAAGTCTCACTTCTGAGTAACTATTATCTAAAAATCCCTAATTACGTGGTTTTCTTGACCAACCACTGAAATTACCGTTAACAGTTATAACACAAATGAAATATATTGTTATTTATATACAGATTTATTTCAATATATTTGGAATAACAACATTTATTACCCTTTTTAAGGGAAAGTGTTCTTTCAAATTTCTATTCGACTAAAAGAATCAATTTTATTTGCTCTTGTAAACAGTATTGAGCCAAATATGTGTTTTTCTTATATTTCATATGCACTCATATACACATTATTGTAATGATGATTAATGTAAACAAAATGTTTATATTTTCTGACATATCAACAAAACTAAATGTAAAGGGTTGCAAACTGGCACATCTAAAATATATTGTTATTATTAACTGTTTAACTCATTATAAGTGTTCATGTAAGGGCAACATATAAACAGAAAAACTATGGCAAGTTATCTGTTACGGGGAATGATTGACACTGTGCATATGTGTCACATGTAACGTATCCATTTCCTCGTTTTGCACGTGCGATCCGACTGGCATGTTTGTAAATTAAATCATTCCTCGATGATTGGGATATATGATTTTGTAATCAATGACATAAAACAGATTTATTTTGAATATGAGTAAACTCAGCGATACAACGATAAAATAACTTTTGCAACTATATCATCAATTAAAAACTCCACAATGATTTGACAACAGAGTAGATGAATTATTTGAATGTTATCAATAATTTCTTCAACAGTCAAATCAGATTTGACATGTACATTTTAACTGCAAACAAAATGCACATACAGTGCGTCTTTAAAAATACTTTCTGATTGATAAATTTAACTTTATCGTTCTAGCTTTATCAAATCACCATCTAGCTGCCTTCAAAGCTTATCAAATCTGTATTTGTATAATCCCTTGTAATACAGTGCAACACACAGTTTGTCTCCATCAACACACATACCAGTTGGATACTGTACATCATTCTCTTCAGTAAGAATGTCTCTAATATACTCCCCTGTACTACTGAGATGTATCACCTTGTGTGTTGTATGGTCAGCTACTAGAATGTCTCCTGTACTGGTGGTTGTGATTCCCCATGGACCTCTCAGTGCTCTGTCTCCAGTAGGTGTGTATTTGAATACAATGTCTCCAGACTGTGTCAGACAGATGACAGACTTCAGACCATAATCTGACACCAGGATAGTTCCTTGTCTGGTCACATGGATGTAGCGAGGATCTTTGAAGCTCTTTCCTATTGTAGGAAGTGTTGTGAAGGTCTTCAAGATGTTTTCTTGCATATCAATCAGATCCACAGAAGGGGGATTTTTAGAACCAGCCACCAGTGTTGATTGATCCAGAGTAGACAGACCCCTGTACTTCTTACTTGTGTGTATTGTTGTCAGGAGTGTCAGGTCAGGAGTCACAGCAACTGTGATGATACACGGTGAGCCAGGGAGAGACACAGCTACCTTACCTTCACTGATAACTGTCATACACCAGGGCTTACCAGAAACCTTGAGTACACTTGAACATTGCTGACCTGCTTTAGTGTAATAGGATTTCAAAAGACATTTTGCACGTTCAGGAAAAAGAGTGACCTTAGTATCATCAGTGATCATAACCAAGCTATCTGTTACCCAGCAACTGTCCCCCACATTTTCTGTTGCTTCAATAACTTCATCCAGTACAGGTGTAGTAGTCAAGTCTATGCTGTAAATAAGTTGAGTCACATTAATCTATCCAATTTCTTTCTTAAGATTTTCAAGATTATGTACAAGGTTCAGGTGAGCTACATCTGCTTTATCCTGCCTCTGTGTCCCTGTGACGTCAGCTCCAGCTTCTGATCCAGACGACAGATACATCTCAAACAGCTGCGCCTCATCCTCCAACTCCAGGGCCTGCTGGATGGACTGAGACTGCTGCTGGTACAGCTGTAGATCCATTTGTTTTGTCTTCACCTTTGACCTCAACATCTGTTTGTCTTGTTCTGTTTGATCCTTTACCTGTCTAATCAGTTGATTTTCCTTCTGTTTCAGCGCATCGATAGCTTCTTGTATGGTTTTCCTTATTTCTGACTCCAGCATGGACCTATCAGCTATAATGGTTTTCTCTTCCAAATCAAGTTTGTGAACCTCGCCCTCTGTTAAATCAATTTTTTCTGCTAAATTCTGCAAATGACAATGAAGTTTTGATTTGACCTCTGTCAGCTTAGCCTTGATTGTGATGACCTCTTTACATGTTCTATGAGCAATACTGCAGCAGACAGTACACAGGGGTTTGTTATGGTCCTTACAGTAAAGCTTCATCTTCTTGTCATGTTCCTTGCAGATAAATTTCTTCTGTCGAGGCTTTTTGTCTGAGGCTGGTACAACTTGGTGTTTCTTCGAGTTTGGCATTTTACCATGCAGTAGCAGACACCCATCACAAAATAGAGCTTCGCATTCTGAACACCAGTGTGTGGCTGGAGTTGTCTTCCCTTCTTCCTTGCACACTGAGCATTGGTCATGTCCTGGAAAGTACCATCATAAATCATGTATAACAGTGCACGATTATATTTTCATACATTATTTTTAATTTAACATCTTCTACAATGGTCAACTTTGTACTAAGTTTTTATAAATGAAGCTACAAATAGGAATTAAATTTCGTTTCGTATCTCATTAAAATGACAACTAATGCATAGAGCCTTAAAATGTATATCGTTCATTATGTAATTGAAGACGGATAATATAATTGATATGAATGTTAATAAGCTCTATTTGTTTGATAGTTACCTTGTACAACTGAGTCCATGAGTCCAGTTAGAAGCAGTCCTGGTTTCAGCTGTCCAACCCAATCTTCCACAGGTCTGTCAGGGTGAGGCACTGGGGTCTCTTGTCTACATGTGGGACAGGGGATGGTCTTGTTTCTAACAGCTTCTTCTTTTGTCTGTAGATATTTCCCCAGGCAGTTCTTGCAGAATGTATGCTGACAGGCTAGTGTTACAGGCTGCACAAACACCTCCATACACACACTGCAAGTCAGAAAGTCGTCTTGTAGCTTGCCTGCTGTCGCCATCTTGAATCTGTATACATAGAATTGTTAACAGTCAGAATACTGGCAAGATTAATACACTTTGGAGCTCATAATAGATTATATTGTATGATTTAGTTTGAGTTTCCCCATTTTTTTATTTGGATACTGTGGGTATGAATAAATACACAAGACATAACATTGATTGCCACTCGAGTGGCGTCATAAAATAATCCGGATGTAGAATCTGTATGTCCGATTTTGTAGTATTTGGTAAAAGCATTTCATATAGGAAGTGAGATCTTACTCAATTGATATTACTTTATTGGCTATTTCACTACATAAATGATTATGTTAACAATGTATTGACAGTACTGTATATGTTTAAAACAGATATATTCGTTCATGTTATGTTATTTAAAAGGATAAATCGATAATGTTTGTATCCGATGCACTTGAAGGTTGGCACTACACAACTCCATTCTGTTCATTTTGCATTCGGTCATGTCGATGAATTGATGAATTGATTTTCATACAGTCTACTGTGATTAGTGAAATTCTTAATTCATATAGTTTAAATACATTGTCTTTCAATTGGAACCATTTTTTTCATGTTCCTGGCATCACCTTATATTCCCCCAAAACACATGCTACTGTCCCTTTAAAGTAATAAGAGACCTAGCTTTGCACAAACACAACCATTTAGCTTACTACTCCTTACTTGATAACATTCACTGCAACTTAAACAACACAGAGACATCAAACACTGATTTAGACTTTTGATTTCCATTCAATACAACTTTATGTTGGATAACGCCAGCGTTTACAACTGCGTACAGTACAGAACTATTTTAATAATGATATTTTTACACACCTCACAAAAAAGGGAAGGACATGCCATTAGTTTATAAATGAACAATATCCTCTTCATCAAGATATTTATTCACGAGTTAGTTTTTCACAATTGTCTTGTACTCTACAGCAAAGTCAGTTGATTGTATTCTAAGTATCTTAACCATTTAACTATAGTAATGATCTTTAAATAAATTGAGATTGATAGTTAATGAATTAGATAAGTTAAATAAATAAATAAATAAATGAACACAATGAAATTAAAAGAAATTATTAAATTGTGAGTATTTTCTGTCAACAGGATTGTACTCATTTCTGTAAAATACATGGTTACATACATAGTATCTTAATCATGCTACACTTAATGAAAAATATCTCCTAAAAAAATTAAGTTTCGTGTATATACTTGATAGATATATGACAATTTAAAAAGCAAAATGTTTTAACTTTGTATACAAAAATTGATTTCGCTCTTTTGTTTCAGAGTCATTGAACTATGTTTAATTATATTCTTTCAAATCGAAAGAAATCAAAATATTGTTCAAATCACATATCATTAGGGTTATCAATGAAGTTAAGTGTTCCTATAACATTGAAAGTAACAGAAACATATGTAATAATATCATTTTACTTGTCTAAGTTTGTATCGTTTGCAGAGAAGTGATCAGTATATTTCTAAAGACTCTTACGAAACGAAATCCACCTTTTATTTGAATTAAACATTTACAATACCATGTATACTAAACCTGTTTGTGACTAAACAAGCGGCTTCAAGCTTTGTGGCATTATACCCATAAAACATTCCCCTCGGTGCTGTACTCAGATTAAATGAAAATAAGCACTTTACAAAAGAGTGTTGCAGCAGGCTCACGTTTAGACCCTCAATACTTACAGAGCAACAAATCACTCTGTACTACACACAAGACTATCAGCTTTGTCTCACTGTACCCGACAGCAAATCTACATGACTGCTTGATTGACAATTAATATAAGCGCATCTAGAAGACAGAGGTACAGACCCTCACCAACCTACACTGTAACACTCGATCATTGATCGTACATGAATGAACATGTCATATCGAGATATACCTCCTGGGTAGTCTTGTGAACGTATTCAATGTCTGTTACGCTGAATAACTAGCTTTAAGGCAATCTGTGTATAAAGCGTGTACAGTAGACACTCGTATAGACCCTCAACAGGTTGTAATGTACACTTAGCGAGTCGGGTAACTCACGTTATCAACGAAACACGGGTATGAGTTATGAGTAAATTTGCAGGTTGAGTGAGAGTCAAGATTACCCGTAGTCCACAACGAATCTATTTGATTAGGTGCACACTTGGTTTAATATCTCGATTTATGACAGATCCCAAACCGAAAGTAGGAAGTGACCACTATTATATTCATTTGATCTGAGAAATAATCCTATCTGTCTGTCTCATGGTGCCATATCAACCATGACCGAATAATGTGAAACGAAAATAACTCACCTTCATGCAAAGATTACGGTCAGGACATGTTGACAGCAAAACCGGATTCTCCCACAGTATGGGCGACTCACCTTGCCGTCTGCCGAGCTGGAGACTGGTCATGTGACTGTAAATCTGAGGCTCTGTATGAGTGTGCTATGTTACACTGTTTTAAAGGAGAATATATTATGATTCAGTGTACTTCGATCACATTAACAAATGACCTGATACTTTAACGATTGGCATTAATCATTTGTTTTGTATATTTTAAAGACAAGCGTCTTAATGAATTGTGAAGTGATATTATGTTATCTATTATGTATTATTGATTAATTTATTGATATGTATATGCTGCATTCATAAGTAAAGGAACAATTTTAATAGCTACCTTTTTTTGTATTTCAGAATACTATTATGGTTGATAGCGCTTTTTGTGTGATTTCCAAATTAATCTTTTATAGTCTTTTATCATTCATAAACCATTAAAGCGAAGCTGTTTTTCTTTTAAATAGCATCTTGGAGAGATCACATTGACATAAATTGAAAATATATCATAAATATATTACGCTAAGTAAATATATTGCAGGTCGTTTACATAATATTGCCTATATCAGAGACATATACTTTGAATTTACTTAAACATACGAAGGTGTAAAAAGGCACGTTTTGCTCTCCTGTAACCTAATAGTTAGGGAGGAAGGATTATAACAACTGACTGAAAGAAAGGTTGAGATTTAGCAACCAATCGCCAGGAAGGTACTGCCCTAAAGTATAACTATTGCATACCCAAATGAATAATTATGGGACAATTTTTTCAACATGTAATACACCTAAACGTTTTACCAAAAGTGTGAGAGAGAGAGATACATCTAGCCAAGTATGTTCCCACCGTTAAGATAACACGACAGCCAGGTGATATTGACGATACACGGCTAACACAGAATAACCTGTTTGTCGCTGACGTCTTTCAAACCTTGGTCGTGTTATGTTCACAATGCTAGGTTACAAATAAACATTCATACTAAACTGCCTTCTCTGGGGACACGCTTATAACTTCTAGTCAATGCATGTCAAAATCTTCACAAAACAGTTGTGTGGTGTTGTTAACACCGTTTGAATCCTTATATACCGACACAAAGAAAACTACCCGTTCACATGCAGTCCTTGCATACAGTCAAGCTTCTAAAAATAGAATTATTTTAACGTTACTATCGCCAAGTTGTATTGAAATTTGATTATGTTAGAGGTGCGTGTGTTTTCTTTTGATGTCAGTGAACGTACTTAAAACTTGTTTACCTTTTCACAGACAATGATAACAAGTTATCATTTTGAGTATGGCTAATTTAGCTAATTTGTGACTTGCATCCATGGGAGAGAGACGAGGTGATCTGTGTGTTGGACATACAAGGAGCCGTGGTCCAATACGATATGTATAAATTACTAACACCCTAACAAATAAAGGACATATATAAACAAAACATATTTCTGAAAATATCATTCGTACAAATGCGATGAACTATTTGTCTTTGGGACTTGTTTGTCTTTAAAACATCAACTAACCTCGATCTTACCACTTTTCGCTCAAAGATTTTTAAAAAAAATAAAAGATGGACTTAATTTGTGTTAATTTATCCAATAAACACCTTTAATTAACCTTTCATTTAGACAGCGTAATTATCGGCTGTGAAATACCCACCTGGGTAAGGGGCCATAAAACTCGTGACGTAATAAACAGACTATACAGAGTAACGCATCATTATTTCAACTGAAATACCGCCTAAATAATTGCTTAATTACCATTGATGTGGATATTTTTGTCACACCAAATGGTAAGTAGTGTTACGTCATAAAATGCTATATCTAACTGAGTGGAAAACATTTTCTGAAAATCGTTAATTATTAGTTTTTTAATAAGGTATTGTTACGATAGATGTATAGATAACGAGGCTGATTCTGTATATGACGTCACAGAATGGGGGCGTTACCAGTCATGCATTCACTTGTTTGTTGTCAGATTGGTCTTAGCGGCCCATCAAAAGTGGCTTTCAAAAACGGCTTTGATTACCAAACTAAACATATTTGAGTAGCGACCTTTAACGCACTATACACTATTGTTATCAGACTTTCTATATTCCAAAGAAAATAGTCAAATATGTTTGTGGTTATGTGAACATTAAAATCTATTGTTTGAGCAGCATTGAAAGAGAAAATAACGGTAGGAGCAACCGCGCGTGGGTCATGCTTTGCACGTGCACTACATGATGAAAACGACATGAGCTTTCCGAGAAGGCAACATTGTGACTGTAAACAATGGAAGGTGAGGACGTAGGCAGCTGAGTTTACTTTCTCTCTCTATTGTTTTCACTACATCAGAGCTAAGATGCACCCCTATGGACGGCAGTGGAGGAAATGCATTGTCGCACTTTCTCGCACTTAATACGACTTTCGCGTATGAAACATTCTGCCATGCATTTATTTTACTATTGCATATCGATCTGGTTCATTTTCGCCCTTCAAAACTGAAGACGGATATAATTTTAAAGATATTAAACTTTTCAGTCGGAGCTTTGATACTCGAAGCGCCATTTTGAATCACGTGACGTCGTAAATACCAGAAGATTCCTTTCTAAAATTAGATCTACCAACATGATGCACTAAATCTGAATGTAACAAAAACGAAGAAGAGAACTATTTGATATATTTGATTAATGATTGATACACTTTGAAATTGTTTCAAAGGAACTATTATCAGCATCAAAGACATAAAAAAGATTAACAAGCTGGGATAATATTTCCAAAATGTATTCATTTTATCATACAATGATTTAAACTGTTATAGGTGTAAATGTACTGTGTATAATCAACCAACAATAAATAATTAGGATTGTTAAATTTTAATTTTTGAAGGCGAATTTTGACAAACTTGAGAGACAATCAGATGTTCATGCGGCCATAGTCAACTATTTATAGAATGCTATCAGTATTTTAATATGGGTACAATTTTGTGTAGAACACTAAACAACGTGAATGCTTCGTTTATTGCTATGAGTAAAATTGAATCTTGCTTACAATAATAAAAGTAGGGTCAAATGAATATCAACTATGACACTTATTCTATATGGACAAAATTGTGCATATGTCCTTTCCAAATCATTAGCAACATTTTTTTTCTAGTCATGACATGCAAAGTAGAGACTCGAGAGAGTATTTTAGATTTTGTTCAGTTTATGAAATTTAATTGATTTATCAGGGATGCCTCTATGTCGGCTACGATAAATGTTACGGTAGATAATTGTCATGTCTTAGGTATACCTGACCTTTTGGTTTTTGATATATCAGTAACACACTTAGTTTCAAATATATCTTGCTAAAGTTGTTTCATACAAGACGGATATCCATATCACTGGGAAATTCGGTTTTCTCTAAAGCTGTATGTATGTATACTGTTGTATAAAAATTGATCAATCATTTTTCCATTTCACATTTCATATATCAAATGTGAACAATATTTCAAAGATTTGACAATCTACAAAAACATGAACATACAATATTTTGTATTAATTTTACATTTTTCAAATACTGAACAAATGGATAGATGCAAGGTATTTCTGACAAATTCAACCTCCATGCATTTTAAACATGAAGGGTTATACCTAAGTATAAAACATTTATCAATTCCTGTAACCTCTACAGTAAATGCAAATCTAAGTCATAAACTCTTGAA
This sequence comes from Steromphala cineraria, assembly GCA_916613615.1. Lineage (NCBI taxonomy): Eukaryota > Metazoa > Mollusca > Gastropoda > Trochida > Trochidae > Steromphala > Steromphala cineraria. Next base: position 23,610,544 of record OU744723.1, on the reverse strand, counting down.
GGTAACGAACTTGTTCGAAATATCTTCATAGTACCCGACTTGTTAATTTGACTCATAAAACAATTCAACTTTATGAAAGAACAGACGCAACCAGCAATTGACTTCTAACTATTTCAGTAATTAACACAGTATGTCTTCCCTGTAACATATATATACCATAGACTTAAAATACACACATTGTTGCAGAAAAACATGACAATGTTTTACAAAATATGATTCTCAAAGACAATTCTTGAATTCAGTACAAATTTATAAGAAATACACAACCAAGAAGAATGTTTATTTTCGATTAAATATTCAATTGTCTTTACAGTAACGATAATGTCTTTTAAATAACAACCCTTGACAAAAACTTGTCTAAATGACTGCAGAAAAGGATGCTTTCCTCCCCTCTGGTAAAGAAGCTCATGGGACATCCCACATTTTAAACTGTCAATCAAATTTTTTTTGAAACAAACAAGTAGGATGCACATATCTATTCATTTGTCTTTGCATTAACAATAATGGTCTTTCCAATGACAAATTCATCTTTTACAGAAAATACTGTATACAGTATGTAAGACAAATTCCATTTGTTCATCAATTGAAAAGGAATGAACATTCCTTGTGCCATTTTATACACCATCATTTTGTAGTGGTTTTGGTTCATCGTGCATAGAGAAAGACGCATCTCTTGAAATATTGTTATTTTTTTAATAAAGACGCCATTAAAAATTCTCAACATTTTTCATTTTTCCATTAACATTTTCAGCAAGCAAGTTGTTTAGGAGTCACCAAGGAATCTTAAATACTCTAAACCTCTGGTTGATGATCAGCATGATAGAATTGTTTTCTTTCAAAAGATAATGGATCATTATTTTTTTCTGAATTTTATATACCTTTTACCGGAAATACATTTTTCTCGTATACAAGATATTAGTTCAATTTTTCACATAACATTTTAACATAAAGGATGTTCAAATCTATAAGGAATGAGGAAAAGCAATACATTTTAAAATATACTCAATCAAAAATAAGAAACACATAGAGACCCTTTTCATGGACATTGCACCTAGATACAAGCCAAAAATAATATTTTTGGTTAGAAAAATAACCGGAAAAAAAGTTGGTCATTTAGGTTACAATTTAACTACCTGCCAGTTGGATTTTAAGTTAGAAGTTAATAAGACATTAATTTTGACAAAGTTCTGTCAATATGTTACCGATTTCTATTGTGGTACGTGAAAATGCTGCAACTTTTGAGAATGACTCATATTACAAATCAGTTCTTTATAAAAGAGACTATACAGCCCACATTCCTAGAGACCCTCAACAACCTGCTATGCAACGGTACACAGTGTTTACCTGGTCATCATTTACTGAATGAGATTCGCTACACTTAATCTATAAGTTTAGGCATATTATGAATTAATTCCAAACAATCACGATTGAAACACAAACAGAAGATATTTAGTGATTAAAATTGTTTAAAATTTGTGGAAAGCAGAAAATTACCACTTTCTTTACTTAAACCACTGTGACAGTAACATGTCAATGAAGTATAATTACACTTCATTTGTCCGACCTTTTACCTTTGTCTGTGTGTGTGTCCGTTCGAGGACATTTTTTGTCCGAACTATTACGGGAAAACCATTTGTCCGATTAATTTCAAATTTTGCACATGTCTTCTACCCTACTAGGAGGGGTGCAGTGCGAAGTAACAGCAAATTTCGTTAATATTTGAATTTTTTACAAATTTCCATGTTTTAAACTTAGTCATTTTCCAATATCAGATTTGTCCGACCTATTACGGGAAAAAAATTTAATATGATACTTTTCACATTTTACATGTGTCTTCTTCCCTACTAGAAGCGGTGCAGTGCCAAATCAAAACTAAAATTGATGAGTGTTTTTTGTTAGTTTTTTTTTACAAACTTCCATTTTTTTTATTAGTCATTTTTCTCAATTCCTCTTTGGGGGTCAAATGCTGTGCAAGAGATGACTACATTGAAAGTAAAAAATATTTCAGTTAGTCAGGGATGCACGGCCGGGGGTATAAGTGAGCCACGCTCACTTTTTTTGCCTGTTTTCTCACTTTATCAGGAGTGTCCAGGCATAAAAATTACTGACATAACGGCTTTAATCAATGCTGTTTAGTTAAAAAAGTGTGACTTCCGGGACAAAGTTTATGTGTAAAGTCTTGCTTGCTATCGAGAGAAACATATCAACGATAACAAATTTGCAATGCAAAAGTAAATAGTGGCGAAGAAGTAAACAGAATTACTAATTGTGAGGTTATTTGGTGAAAAACGTGGACTCTGGGGCCTGACTACCTAGTTAGTCTAACCAACTCAGGTGTAAGTAACAAATCTATATCATATATCATGAGATCTAACATATATACTGTGGCATCAGTTTCATCACGGATTTACCTGATAACATAGTAACAATGCAAAAGATGTAACAATGTAACAGAATCTAGATCCAAAAATAACTAAAGTTGAGAATTAACCTTAGTGTGTGACTAGTTTCAGATAGCTGACATGTGTGATTCATACGTTGGATGAAATTCACATAGATCGAGTGATAACATCAAGAAATTGAATACCTGATGCTTTTCCTTTAGTGTAAAAAGCAATGAACATATGTAAGATGTTAGAGCACAAAAGTAGATCTGAACACTTATTCAATAGAATCATGAAAATAACTGTTAATGATTTTACACAAAGATAGCCCAACTGTCAATGTCCAGGATAAATGTAAATTTATTGTTGTTTAGACATATATATCAATGCATTACATTTTATGAACGACACAGACTTTGCCTCTGGTTTCTTATGTATTACATACAGGGGGCAGTCATATCGAGGTTCATATTGTTCATATGATGTCCTAAGGTAATATATCACTTTTTCATTGTGACGTCATGTGGAGGGGCTAGTCAGCCCATGCTTCGAAGCTGATTTTGAGTATTGTCCTCGCTCGGGAAATACTAATATTAAGCCACTCAGATCATGTCGTAACATAGTATGTCAAGGACACTCATATAAAATCCTCTATATGTCAACAACAGCAACCGTGTGCAGCTCTTTGTAAAGTGATAGATTTCGAGAATATTTGAGAAATTATATTTCATAATATATTTTCCAATCTTCTACAATATTATACATTTAAGTAAAATTCAAATCTTTAGAAGTAGAAAAAGAAGAATATAATACAAAATGAGATTGCACCCATGCGACCGTTCATACAGTTGAGTTGCAAGTAGGGTACAAGTACAAGTTGAGTTTTATAAATAAAGATTATATGACGTTTATCTTTGAAAATTGTACGACAAACCATGTTGCTCCCCTTTAGAAACATGAATTCACGTATGATTCAACATATGAATTTGTAAACTTAATGCATGGAGTTATATGTATACATGTATATGTTATAGAACACAAATCATTTAACTTAACGTTAATGATTGAGATAAGGTTTGCTAACAGTTGATCCAGGTTGATGGGACAGCTATTAGCTTATCAGTAGTCACGTGATGTCCATAAAGTTGATACATGTAGTATCTCTATCACATCAGCTGACTGTTTCATATCACGAGAATATGATTAATTGGTAGTAGCCTGCAGTGTCATCTTTGTAAGGTTGGGAATGACATTTTTGTTTATCAATTCAGTTAAATTATTTAGTCACTTGCTTGCCTTTTTGCTTTTTACATTAAGTTTTGAAAAGCATGATAATATGAATATGGTTTCATGGCGATTTGTATTTTATATACAGAGATAACTTCAAATAAAGATTACTGTTTTGTTGATAAACATCTAGTTTAGAAATATATTTTGCATTTAAACTTTTTTATTGTATTCCTCTGATATTTCTGTTTGATATAACCCTGCTGATAAACATCATTCATATATGTACTGTGTGATAAAAGTCTCATGAAGATTTAATTTCTTGTTGGATAATCATATTGTTGACATAGCCAGGCTGAGAAAATATAACTGCATCACATGTGCGCTTTACTTTTCTAACATTATTTCTCCTTAAAATGTGCCTGTTGACAATGGATTCACTTACATATTTCTTTAGAATGTTCGTAAACAAAATTCTTGTATTTTAATGCAACTGCAGGTACGTTAAAATTCGAGCTAAACCTAAAGGCGTAGACCTTGGACCAGTTGACGGAAAGGCGAGACAGATGACACTTCATTAAGCAAGGCCAGAAAAAAAGACCTCTTCTCCTGGATTCATGGATTCGAACTCTGACGGTATCTATTAAATAATGACTTGAATTTCTGAATATGAGTATATCCTGTAGATAGCTATGAGTGAACTTTCAACTAGTCGTAATGAAACTTAACATTCCAAAATTGTGCTTGCAATCTGCAGTCATTGATGGAGCCGACCAAGATGTCGTACCTAATGTCAAACAAATAAATAAGTGTGATTCAACGGTTCCACTCCAACAAACGACCTTGTTCTTATTTTTAACAACAAATCGATTCAAATGATATACTTTATTTCATTTAAACAAATTATCAACGTTTTTAAACATTATTTGCGTTTTCCTTTTATCAGTTGTGTATATTCATGTTGTTATTCTTAAATGAATTTTGTTTTATGTGTTATTTAAATGATGTATTCATGAAAACGTCTTTAAATTTTTCAAATTTAATTGTATTATTGTATTAATACAACGTAACAGAATCACTTATTCGTTTCAATTTTGGGATAGTATATGAACAAAGTATATGCTTAGAAAAAAAATGCTATTTCCAGGTTCTGGTCATTGCACAGAGGAGGTACAACCTACTGAAGCACAGATAACTGAGGGTGAAACTGAATAAGAATTAAATCCGAACCCTTTACCATAAAATGATACCACAAAGGCTTATTTAAATCGTTACAGTGTGCAAACAAGGATGCTTACAGACAAGAGGTCAAAACAAGTATTAGACATCCGGAAAATTATAAAGGAAGCTATCGACGCACTTCACCAAAAGGAAGATCGACTGATAAAGAAGGTGACAGATCAAACAGAACAAGAAAAGGAAAAGTTGGAGTCGATAATGAAGACAAAGCAAGTGGATCTACAGCTGTACCAGCAGCAGTCTCAGTCCATTCAGCAGGCCTTTAAGTTGGAGGATGAAGCACAGCTGTTTAAGCTGTATCATTCGCCTGGAGCAACAGCTGGGCCGAAACAAGAACCCAAGGCTAGTGCCAAGTACATAGTCAGAACTGAAGCCAAAACAGAAGCCAAAGCCACAGCAGATACCGTAGCAGAAACCACAACGGAAGCCACAGCGGAAGCCACAGCAGAGGCCACAGAAGAAACCACAGCAGAAGCCACAGCAGATACCACAGCGGATGCCACAGCGGAAGCCATGGGGGAATGCAATATTGGAACCAATGAGCAATCCAGAACTGCAGGAGAAGCCAACGTAATATTCAAGACAGATTGGACAAAGAGGATGGAATCAAGAGATAGCGTTGACATGTGGTTTATGTACGACCTGAATCTATTGTATGAACAGATTTAAATGATAGATGTGATGAATGAGAAGTTGGATGTGACGATTCAGCATATTGACAATATAGACCCTACAGCAGAACCTGTATTGGATGAGGTAGTCTATGCTGTAGATGCTTTGAAAAGCATTTGTGACGTTACAGATTGTTTAGTGATGAAGGTTGAATATACTCAAGTGTATCTGTTCTGTGAATCACTCCAAAACATGCGTCTGTATTCTTCCTATAATAAAGAAGGACAGCTATATTCAAGTGTACTCAAACTGTCTGGCAAACCTTGTAACATTACATTAATCAGTAAAGATAGGGTTGCCTTTTGCCTTCTCCATGGCAGTCGTATCCTCACAGTTGCTGTGACCCCTGACCTACAACTTCTGTCTACAATAAGGACAAGTAAGAGTTACACGAGTCTCTCTGCTCTGAATAAATCAACCCTGGTTGCAGGTTCAGATGATGAACGCTGCGTTGATCTGATAAATATGAATGGAATCGTCTTTCAGTCCTTCACAACACATCCTAGCACAGGAGAAACGCTTTTTAATTTTCCTCATTACATCCATGTAACCAGACAAGGCACTATCTTGGTGCCTGACTCTGGCGCTAGGTCTGTCATCTGTCTGACACTATCTGGTGACCTTGTATTCACATACAGTGACATAAAACCAGCTGGAATCACATCAACTGCGAAAGGAGATATCCTGGTCGCTGATCATTGGGCAAACAAAGTTGTTCTGCTCAGCGAGTCAGGAGAGTTCATCAGAGAGATCCTGTCCCGAAATTTAATGGAATGTTTTCAGTGTCGTACTGGTCTGTGTGTTGATGGAGACACGCTGTATGTTGCAATGGAGAAAAGGGTTTGCAAAATTACAAATTTAACAATGGCGATTTCAAGGAGGACACTACACCAAATTTTAAGTTTCTGGAACAATCCACAGTAAAGACGATGGTGTCATATGATTAGAAGAGATAGAGGTGCGATTTGATAAATAAGAGAATTATTATAGTTAGTTTTTCTATTTAAACTGAATTAAGCTTAAGTGTGAATGTGCTTCAAAATCTGAACTTAATGTAAACTTATCATTCGAATATGGGATACTGCATTTATAAAATAGCAGGTTAGTAACAAATGCTGGTTCATCTTGATCAAAATGCTGCATCAGAGCTGTTGCCACATGTAATTGATGTAATTTGATGTCCTTGTTTATCAGTAGGTATAGGACAATGTCCGAGTATCTTTGAGTGTTTCCCATGGGAATGTTATACATGTGTCACTTGCTTTATTTCCCTAGCTTATATTACGGTATTTTAATGTATCTTGAAACCCAAAATACACCATATTAGCAACTTTTAGGGAATAAATGTAAACACGTTGTCATAATATACACAAAGCACCCCCCCCCCCCACTTTTTCAAACAGAAAACACTCCTGATAATACACTAAACAAATGTACAATCAAACAATAAGGATTTTTAAATAGAACAATCATCTAGCATTGTGGAAACAAAAACTTCATTCGGTTTATGATTCACTGTCGCTGAATAACTGGTTTTACAAAAACTTGGTATTTTTTAGTCAAAATCCATGTTACCTTAAAATTTAAAATGAAAGTCAATATTTTTTGCTGCAATGGGATTATTATCATTCTCTTGAGTGCATTGAGGCTTTTTAGTAAATAACCCCATAGCAAAAGTCAATCGTTAAAGCAGTATAAACCTTCAAAATAACAAAATTATCAAAAAATGAATTTAAAGAAAACTGCACAAAGACATTTATTGGTCACTGTCACAGAAAATTACTTATCTAAAGGAAGGAGAAGTGTTTGATCAACAAGTTCAACTCAAGGAATCTCAAATTTACTCACAGATGTTAAGAATATAGGCATTTTAGAAATTTTTTATGAAAAAAGTACTGAAAATGCAATGTCCTGCTAGCCTCTTATCATGCATAATAAAAAGGGTTTTTGTGTATGAATGTCAACTAGGGATCAGAATTGTTATTTTTGATTCATAACATCCAAAGTTTAATGTGTAGTTTTCAACTTATGACAATAGTTATATTTGGCAAAATTTCAGTAGTCTCACAGTTTTTCTCATATTTTCGTTATTTTTTCTCATTAGCGATTTTTAGTTCAATTAGATTGTCAATAAAATATATAATCCAGTTATATCTGGAGTGGTCAATAAATCAAATTGATCAAAATATTCCATGAGCACCAAAATTCATTTTACAAAATAGGGGGGGTGCTTAATTAAGTTCATTGTGTATATAAAAATTATCATACTCCGACAACGCATTTTACCTCTCAGTTTCAATCATAATTCATTTTCGATTAAACTGCGAAAGCAGTTATCAAAGTGTAATGTTTTTGATAAATATTTCGTCCCTATCTTGTTTGATGATGGTTCACTCTAATAGTTTGCCTGAGAAGTTCGCTTGTTTCTTATAAGAACAGTTTTGCTGTTACAACACTTGTATCTGTGTATAGACTTATGAACCAATATGAATAATTTTCTTTCATTCATTTGATTTTATTTATTGCTTATTTCACCATTGGATGAAAACTATGTTATTGAGATGAGATGCGCTTCAGGTTGTATACATGTAGGCATAAATGCTCAGAGCAATCTCTGCAATCGTCAAACACTTGTTATAAGGTTAAGCTTAAAGACACAGTAGCACACATCCTTGGTAGAATAGGGAGATCTCACAATTAGACCACACTTCGTTCCTAGCTGCTAAAGCTTTTCTTTTTCTAAGTGTAGGTGTATTAGCCAAACACTACTTATTTCTGATATATCTACACTTTTCCTGACGAGCCTTAGCTCTTCTTAACAATTGCGGCAACAAATTTTTAGAGTTTATGGCCGTCCGTCCGTCTGTTAACTTTGTGGAATTTCGACTTCTTCTCCAGAAGCAAAAGGCCTAAAAAGCTGACACTCTGTGTACAGACTCCTTGGCTAGTGAGGTATAAAAATTGTAGCTTTGGTTGCTCTGTGACCCTAAAATGGGTCACAGGGGCAATGCCCTAAAAACCTATTTCCATCTTCTTGTACAGAAGAATAAGGCCTAGAAAGCTGAAACTTTGTGTACAGACTCCTTGGTGAGAGATGATTATAAATTGTAGCTTGATGGCCCTGTGACCCTAATGAAGGCAACAGGAGCGTCCTTAAAATCTATTTTCATCTTCTTCTCCTGAAGTATAAGGCCTAGAAAACTGAAACTTGTCGCCTATATACTTAATTTTATGATTGATGACCCTGTGACCCTACAATGAGGGCTACAGAGAAACTGGCTCTATTTGTAACCTTTGTGCCCCTGGTTTCCATATAAGGGTTACAGAATAGAGCCTTTGTAAACTGGTGACTCGTTTATGTGTTAGTAACAAAAACAAATGTGTTATTTAGAAGATGAATTTTGATCATATTTGTCAATGATTTTAAATGGAACTAGTGAATTTGATAAATAGTATTTGTTGTCTCTATATAGACATTGACATAAATAATTGCAATTTCTGGCTAGGAGTAAGGTAAGTAGGTGCACAGTGATTGTAGTTCATAGATGAATTCGAGTTTGGTAACCTTTTGAAACAAATTAATCATCATTGTTGTGATCAGATTGTCTGTAAACTTTTCAACCCTATCACCCTAGCAACAATTTATCAAAGCCTATTTGTCTGTGAAAACCAAGAACAAATATGTCGAAACCAGTCAAATAAAGTAAATGTTTTCTTCCTCATGTGAAGTTTTTGTTAGCAGCAAAATGACTTTATGAAAGTTAATATATTAATGACGTCAGGGCATAAGAAAGCTAACTGTATCAGCCAATCCAGATGAAATACATAATTCATTTAGTTCATGTTCAAAATTACTTTGAGCTAATAAAGAATAACATCTTAATAGCTTTTTTATTTATCTTATAAAATATATTGTGCTTTGATAGTTGAATCGACAATTTTGATATCCGGAGTGATGCAGCAGAGAGCATGCATGTAAAAATTATTGATATCATTTATCAAAATATCGTTTACCTTTATATGGTTACATGGACACTCTTAGAAATTGTCCGGTGGCAGATATCACATCCAGTATTCAAACTGTGATGATATCGTGCCCTCAAAGAATCAACTGTGACGTTTGAGAAGTGTTGACAAAAGATCTTGATAACATTGGTACTATGTTTTTATCACACTTATTACAGAGCCATTACAGAATATCACCCTGACATTTGTTATCAAACTGTAACGATATATATTTGTAAGACTCGAATCCATTGCAGGCTTCAAATCCATGAGTCCTACATATATATTCTAGTATTCACGTAAAATGTGTTGATTTTTCACACTTCTTGCATTATTGTATTCGTGTACGTATTGTTATTAACCGATACATGAATTAAAGATGTAGAAGTCTGTCTCACTTCGTAGAACATATTCAGTAGCATTTGACGAGTCCATCATTATCTATAGGGGTGCGCGCTCACATAATCACAAAATCAAATGAATTGATCAATCAATGCATGTTTTTCATTGAACATGTGTAATTAAATATTTGCACAAAAAATCTATTCTGAAGGACATTGATGTGCTTTCGAATCGACAAAACGCCAAGTCAGCCATGATGGACAATAGATGCCCCCTAAGTGTGAACAATGGACTTGACAATTATGACGTCATTTGATAAGTAACGTTCTAATAACTGAAATGACGTCATTGATCTCGCGCATGGTTGTATCGTCAAATAAAGTACATCGTCGGTCCCATTGTCCGCCATTGTTTTAATGCCGTGGCTAAATATTATAAGAAATTAAAGCATTACTATTACAGAACATATTTGTATCCCAGGAGTAAGACTCTAGAAATAGTTATCTTTTATCATCTACTTTCGTTTCAAAGGGATTTAACAAGGATAAACTAGGGTGAAGATAAGTTATGCTGACATTTTGTTACATATTTAGATATCCTAAAAGTACGCTGTAAATTGAATAAAATGTAAGATCATTCGTGCGTTATGATATATAATCAATATAATGAAATACATTATCTTGGGAAATATGAAAAAAAGTATTTGAACAGATATTAAATATGATTGTGGTGCACCAGTATAAAATATATATATTTGAGTACACATTTAATATTTTATTACAGACCCTGGGTGCTATTCTATTTAGAAAGGCGATGTTCAGAATGATTTGTGGCTGAAGATCCAGTCATCTGTAACGAGGGTCGTACTGTAAATTGTGTCTTTAAACATATATTCAAGTGACAGACGTGGCCGCTGTGTCCTTTTCCGGGCGAAAGAAATAGTTAGAGCTTTGCATCGTCAAAATCAGACGAAATTGATTTTACAAAAATATTGTTTTTCCTTAAGAAAACATATAAACTTGTATGGCAATATGAATATGAATATGAACTGTCCCTAGGGATTTCAATAAAATAGTCATCCATAATAAATACTGGGTCTCAATAGAATTCTGTCGATTCTTGCATTACAAAATAAAGATAAAAGAATTATGAAACATTGTGACATTTTGTACATTTAAAAAACACAGCATTTTCATATAAAAAAGTGTAAAAACAAATAGGTTTTGCGTAAGTAGATAACATTTTATGAAAATATACCCTAATAGATGACCGCATGTTCCCAAATCATGACGTCATTGTACATCCTTATATGGAGGAAACCTCGCATCTTTTCTTCTGTAATGAAATATCTCTAAAACAAGTTGATATTAAGCGATCAGGAACTTCAAAGTCCTCCGCAAGTCAATCAGCGAGTTTGATTTAAACCTTACTGCTGATCACCAAACATAAGAACAACATACTACATAGGTACAACTAATTTGCTAAAGCCACAAAAGTTATGACGATTACATATTTTTAAGAAATAATTACACATTAAGCTTAAATAATATTACTTAGGCTAAACTGTGCAAGTCTATTTCCCTTTCTCAAATGTGTTTAAATTGGTCACAGAAATAGCCGCCAGTGATTATTGCTTGATAAGTGTTATCATTTATATAACTATGCATACTTAAAAGATGGCCAAATGAATTTTAGTCCAATGGAAAATACATTAGATTAACCTCAATGGGGAAGATTTGTTAATTTTAGAATAATTTAATTTAATAAAAAGAAAACATTGGTAGCAGCTCGTGCGTATGTTTGAATGGATTAAAGGTTCAAATAAATTCATAAACTTTTGCAATAGTTGTGTACAGGCTTTAGAATCAGTATAAGTATAACTCCCAAAAGGGTGTTATTAAAACACTGCTAATGTTAAAAGGAGCATACATCCATACACTATATTCCGAGTAATCATGGCAATTATTTGTGTTTTGTCTAAAAACTAGTTAGTATAAATCATTCAGGCCTGTATCAATCAGCTAAATTTGGTTGATAAGAACTGACACCTCCCTGCAAAGACGGTACTATTGAACGTTGCCAGGGCAACGGGACGGGTGGAGCATGATTTGCACGTGCAGTTGTCTATTTCAAATCTCGCACCGTCGGTTTTGAAAGGACGAGACAGACTTGAAGAAACTGACCAGATAACTTCATATTAAAATTATTGATTATGAGTTGATAAATATTTTGTAGCTTTTTTGGTTACCCCTAATTTTCCCCTAAAGCTAACTAAATACACACTGACCTAAGAAGTGTACATGTGTTTTACTTTTACTTACATACTTACTTACTGATTTAAAAAATGTTGACAATTATTTTGACATTTGACGATGTTTGCCACGGTCTTCTTGTATACAAACCTTATTTTTGAATTTCTCTCATTCGTTCTTGTCAATGCAAATTGATAGGAATAATACTTATATTTCTAAAGTCAAGGAACTTGCAATTATGCAACAATATCGAGTCCTAAACCTGCTTAAAGAACAATATTTACCAAGTTTGGGAACAGTTAAGGAACGAATCGTGATAATACTTTTACACCTGGTCCATAGCTTGGTTTACTGAAAGTTGGTCTTCATAATACAAGTTAATTTAGATTAAGTGTTTGACAGAACTTGGTTTGGTCCAAAACCTGGTCTAGCTTAGACTGGGTACGATCATACGTCCCTTTGGGCCGTATGGTCGTACGAAGATTAACTTACTTGTGGACCAGCTTTAGTACAAACAAGGTTTTAGAATGTAGATTGTAATAATACATTTGACTGTTCTTGCAATCAATTATTTTGATACATGTAGTTGACAAGAAAATGTTGATATCAGCAGACATACAGTAGAGAACATGAAAGGATCCTGCAATATATGTAAATGTTCAAACTAACGTGGTACTGAATATTTTAAGGCACTGTTGCGCGTTTCAAGAACTAAATTTCTTTAAATTTCCAGAACAAATATGTTAGTTACATATGGGCCTCACGAGCGTAATATGGTTTGATATGGTAAGAAGAAACTTCATGGGTCACAGGCGTTATAATGGCATTGATCCGTAATCAGGTAAACGATTTGGCGTTATCAATCAAAACGGAAATTTAGCTGCAGGTAATACTAGTACCTGTGACATGATAAAAAAGTATTTAATCTTTATTTTTAATCCTAGAGTATTGAGGTGTCCTAAATATGTAATGGATTTTGTTTTGCATTTGATGTTCGACCCATAAATTCAACAACGTTCATCTAAGATCTAAAAAGGTTGAAAGATTACATATTAATTATCAACAAAATACTTATTGTAGTTTTGAAGTGTTTTGTTGCAAAATTTATCACTAGAATACTGAACAAGCAGCTGACAAGGTCCAGCTACAAGTGTATATCACCCCCCCCCCCTCCCCTCGCAAACAGTGCATAGATTCTAGCTTTTTCTATCACTATTTTGATGTTGAAGATTCCATTTTATTATATTGCAAATACATATGTCAGACTATAGTTCAGATCAGACAAGACTCAAACCAGTTTTCCAACTCATCCTCGTATTCATGCTAGCAATAAACACATATTTTACAAATGTACCCAATTCATCAAAATGTTATGATTAGGTTAGATGTGATGAGCCGGAAAGGACTTGTAACAGCTTTACCACAGAGTCACTTATTTTGGTAGTGGAAGCCAATTTTTACAAAAATGTTTTCAAAAATATAAATGACGACGCACCAAATCCCCAAATTCTATGTAGACATTCTCAAACTTGTTACTCGTCATATTTATCAATTTTTTGTCTTTTTGCATATCAGTTACCAGAAACCGACATTCTTCTTTTGTTGAGTCTTTGTGTAAAAGTCAGACAGAAGAATTGATACGATTGTACCGATTCACCCACAAGGCCGCTATGACTGTGCATGACTTGCACGTGCTGCACGCTTTTTGCGTTCTACTCGGACTACTCTGTGGTGGTGAGGCCAAACAATCAGTAACTGGCAAAGTTTCCGACATTCCAAATTTGAATGGATTCTTAATTGACCCAAAAAAAACTGCTGGGGTCTATAACACATAAATTGTATGCATCATTTATATAAATGTAAGTTTATTTGTCAGTACAATGTTTTGATGTTTAAAAAGTTCTTTTGACCTGATATTTCAAAGATATCCTCTGTTTTAAGAAAAAACATTTTTGGCAGCATAGGGTCAGGGTTAGGGTTGAACAAGGGCGCAAATAGGGTTAAGTTTTTTTAGTATCTTAAAACTTTGTCAGAACAATGTTTTTATTTGTGAAAGGCTTCTTCGCATTGTCATTTCCAAATACCTTCAGTTTTAAGAAACATCTTTTTTTTAAATATGCTTAGGGTTGAACATGAAAACAAAGTGAGTTATGATACATTTCTTATCTTGAAACTTTGTTAGACAATGTAGCTAAAGTAAAAAAACAGACCAGTAGTCAGTATATTTGTCAAACTTCTTTTATCTTGATGGGGAGTGTTTTAAGTTTGTGTCATTAGAACAATTTATATAAATAGGTAGTGGAAATGTTTGCAAAACTAATTCATCATTACTATATTAACATCACAAACTTGATAACTTTTTGCACTTTAATATCCTTTTGACTATATGCAAGATGAGTAGACCTAAATCTAAACAAAAGGTCATTACCAAAACAGCCATTGCTGCAACATGTTATATTATATCCTTTGTAGAAGTTCCCGTTCAACCTTCTCTCCTTGAATAATAAAACTGACTTAGTTCAGCCAAAGATCAAGTGATACAGCCCATGCCAATGCAAGACTAAACAAACCTGCAAAGCAATTTACACGGAAAAGCACGGGATGCACTTGCGATGTCACAACAACTGTGATATTGACAACTTAATCCATCAAGGAACTTGTCAAAAATAGTATTTGGTAACATGCGTAACGGACCAAGTGACAACGCGATTTTTAACAATTTAATGTATTCATTCCAACCTTACAATCACCGAAAACACTAAGTATTGTTCATTTCTGGTGACAGTAAAATGTTACAACACGAAAGATTACAGTTGCAGTTACAGATTTTGAAAGCTGAATATTAAGTTTAACATGTTTATTAGATACCTTTTTGGTGAGTAGTTGAAACCTGGAGGTATTAACTAAAAGTGTAAAACATTGTGAAAACATGTATGTCTTTTTAAGGGATATGCGCCGTAAAAACGGTCTAAATCGGGGTTTCTACGGAAACCGAAAAAATATCCTTTGTTGGTCTTACCCCCAAAAGGCAAATCTAGGTATAAAGAGTATGACGTTGGGCGAACCAAGCAAGTATAGTTTAGGAAATATGCTCCGGACATACGGACGAACGGACGGACAGACGGACGAACGGACGGAATGAAGGCGATGTACCCCCGCTTATGCTGTAAAACGAGAGTATATCAATGCTGGGATGAGCTTTGTAAGAACTTACGACTCTGAGTAATATGTGGAATTGGTGAACAAAACTAAAACAGGAACAAGTGCGTCTTTTAAGTGTTGACAATGATTTATTTGAATTGGCAAGATATACAATGCATACATGTAATATATAAATACTCATAATTTTCTAATATTCACATGCATACAAGGCAACCCGAGGATAGTTTTGATAAAATATCAGATAGATTGAATGTTTTAAGTTTAAATGTCACTTTTTAAAGTACATCACCGTGGGTCTAAAACTCTTTTTATGAATTAATTGCAATGAAAGTTAATGCCTTTAACAGTGAATAATTATCGTTCATATTTCAATGCTTTACATCATCCTTTCTTATTCAATTATATATCTGTGAATAATTGTTACAGATCCCCTAATACATTAGAAACTTTAAAGGAATTTCTATTTTGTTTTGTTTATGCTCTTGAAACCATAAATTCTAAACCCTGAAATATCAGGATTCATGTGAAAGGTTTACATCTTATTAGTTTGAAAAATACGTATTGAAGCTTGGTAGTGTTTTGTTGCATGTTGTGTCACTGGAATGTTATTTAAAAATAATACCAAAGTTTTCTCATTTATTTTAGCACCCGTGAGTATAAAGGTATACTTCTCCGATCTATGACATCTCCCAAGTGTGTTAATTTCTTCATTGCGACATATAGTCAGAATTTCGATTAAAAGAAAATTAAAGATATCATCGCTTGTGAAATCATTTTTGTCTTAACTCGGTCATTGTGTGTGATGTTAATGGAGAAAATACTAACGATGTAGTGCCATTTACTAACAACATATTTATAAAAGAGAGACATACAAATGTTGATCCAAAATTTAAATAACAATATTAATACATATCAATTAAACCAGAATTTGACATTCTTCCTTATTCGAGATAAGATATTTCTGGTCAGACAAAAGAATCGACACGATTGCACCGATTCACCCGGCGCTATGTCAGGGCACGATCTGCTCGTGCTGCACGCTTTTTGCGTTCTACCAAGTAGCGCTCTGCCCTGTTGAGAAAACAATTGAGTAACTTGTAAGATATTCAAATATTACAAAATTAGGTGGTTTTCTTGACCAGCCAATGACATTACTGTTAGCAGTTATAACAAGAATGCAATATATTGTTATAGAATCAATTTTATTTGCTCTTGTAAACAAGTATTGAGCCAAATATGTGTTTTTCTTATATGTCATATGCACTCATATACACATTATTGTAATGATGATTAATGTAAACAAAATGTTTATATTTTCTGACATATCAACAAAACTAAATGTAAAGGGTGGCAAACTGGCACATCTAAAAATAAAGTGTTATCATAAAATACTTCACTTATAAGTGTTCATGTTTAAACAGAAACACTATGGCAAACTATCCGTTACGGTGAATGATTGACACTGTGCATGTGTGTCACATGTAACGTGTTCATTTCCTCGTGTTCATTTCCTCGTTTTGCACGTGCAATCAGACTAGCATTTTAGTGAACTGAATCATTACTCGATGATTGGGATATAAACACAATGTGTTTTTTAATCAATGAAATAAAACAGAATTATTTTGAATATGAGTTAAACTCAGCGATACAACGTTATACAAGTTTTGCAGCTATATCATCAATTAAAGACTCCACAATGATTTGGCAACAGAGTAGATGAACTATTTGAAAGCTTTCAATTATTTCCTCTACAGTCAAATAAGACTTTGACATGTACATTTTAACTGCAAACAATATGCACTTACAGTGCGTCTTTACAATACTTTCTAATTGATAAATTTAACGTTATCTTTCTAGCTTTATAAAATCACCATTTAGCTGCCTGCAAAGCTAAGCAAATCTGTATTTGTGTAATCCCTTGAACCACATTGTAACACACAGTTTGTCTCCATCAACACACAGACCAGTTGGATGCTGTACACCATTCTCTTCTGTAAGAATGTCTCTAACAAACTGCCCTGAATTACTGAGATGTATCACTCTGTGAGTGTCACGGTCAGCTACAATAATGTCTCCTGTACTGGTGGTTGTGATTCCCCATGGGTAGCTCAGAGCTCTGTCTCCAGTAGGTGTGTATGTGAATACAATGTCTCCAGACTGTGTCAGACAGATGACAGACTTCACACCATAATCTGACACCAGGATAGTTCCTTGTCTGGTCACATGTATGTATAGAGTATCTTTGAATCTCTTTCCTATTGTAGGAAGTGTTGTGAAGGTCTTCAAGATGTTTCCCTGCATATCAATCAGATCCACAGAAGATGGAGACGCTGAACATGCCACCAGTGTTGATTGATCCAGAGTAGACAGACCCAAGTACTTCTTACTTGTCTGTATTGTAGATATAAGTGTCAGGTCAGGAGTCACAGCAACTGTGATGATACACGGTGAGCCAGGGAGAGACACAGCTACCTTACCTTCACTGATAACTGTCATACACCAGGGATTACCAGACACCTTGAGTACACTTGAACATTGCTGTCCTGCTTTACTGTAATATGATTTCAAAAGGTCATTCAAATAATCAACAAAAAGAGTTACCTTAGTATCATCAGTGATCATAACCAAACTATCTGTTACCCCGCATCTGTCTCCCACAGTTTCTTTAGCGTCAATAACTTCATCAAGTACAGGTGTAGCAGTCAAGTCTATTCTGTCAGTATGTTGAATTACATCCATCTTTCCAATTTCTTTCTTAAGATTTTCAAGATTATGTACAAGGTTCAGGCTAGCTACATCTGCTTTATCCTTCTTCTGTGTCCCTGTGACGTCAGTTCCAGCTTCTGATCCAGACGACAGATACATCTCAAACAGCTGCGCCTCATCCTCCAACTCCAGGGCCTGCTGGATGGACTGAGACTGTTGCTGGTACAGCTGTAGATCCATTTGTTTTGTCTTCATCATCGACCTCAACATCTGTGTGTCTAGTTCTGTTTGATCCTTTACCTGTCTAATCAGTTGATTTTCCTTCTGTTTCAGTGTATCAATAACTTCTCTTATAGAATTCTTTATTTCTGATTCCAGCATGGACCTATTAGTCAAAAGGTTTTTCTCTTGTACGTCCAGTTTGTGAACCTTGCCCTTTGTCGATATAATTTTATCTGCCAAATTCTGCTGATGACGATGAAGTTTTGATTTGACCTCTGAGAGCTGTTCCTTGATTGTGATGACCTCTTTACATGATCTGTGAGCAATACTGCAACAGACAGTACACAAGGCTTTGTCATGGTCTGTACAGAAGAGTTTCATCTTCTCGTCATGTTCCTTGCAGATTAGTTGCTTCTGTCGAGGCTTTTTTTCTGAGACTTGTACAACTTGGTGTTTTTTTAAGTTTGGCATTTTACCGTGCAGTTGCAGACATCCATCACAAAATATAGCTTCACATTCTGAACACCAGTGTGTGGCTGGAGTTGTCTTCCCGTCTTCCTTGCACACTGAGCATTGGTCATGTCCTGGAAAGTACCATCATAAATCATGTATAACGGTGCATGATTATAATATTTCCATACATTATTTTTACTTTCACAGCTTGAAAATGGTCAACTTTGTACTCAGTTTGATGCAGTTACAAATAGGATTTATATTGCATTTGTGTATTTCATTAAAATGATAACTCATGCATAGAGCAATTAAGATGTATGTCGTGTGTGTATTATGTAATTGAATATTGATTATATCATTGATATGAATGTTGGAGTGTTGACAATCTCTATTTGTTTGAAAGTTACCTTGTACAACTGAGTCCATGAGTCCAGTTAGAAGCAATCCTGGTTTCAGCTGCCCCGCCCAATCTTCAACAGGTCTGTCAGGGTGAGGCACTGGGGTCTCTTGTCTACATGTGGGACAGGGGATGGTCTTCTTTCTCACTGCTTCTTCTTTTGTCTGTAGATATTTGCCCAGGCAGTTCTTGCAGAATGTATGCTGACAGGCTAGTGTTACAGGCTGCACAAACACCTCCATACACACACTGCAAGTCAGGAAGTCGTCATGTAGCTTGCCTGCTGTCGCCATCTTGGACCTGTATACATAGAATTGTTAACTGTCTGAATACCGGCGATATAAATACACTTTTGAGTTCATAAAGAGTGAGATATCCTGTAAAATAATCTTCTATCTGTCAATAAAGGCAAAAACCTTTAACATTATGTGGGCGTAGTTCTCTGGTAATCTGATTGGTCTAGAACTTGTCACGTGACAGTCGTCAGAAAATAAAATTGACTTGACCCCGCTGACCCCGAGTTCGACAAATAAGTGATTTTGACTTAAGTTACTAAAAAAAGAGCCGATGACGCCAAACAGTTACAGTTGTTTCATGACGTCATTACATTGATATCATGACGTCATTGACCCATCCTTGCCAACAGCCCTGTCAAAATCCCGACACAGCTGAAGTTTTCTATTCCTATTTCGTATTTTAACTGAAACATAATAAATCAATTATGGACTGGTGAATTCGGTCAATACATGTACCTGTTTTTGTAGACCCGAAGAAAACAGTATCGACCTCAGACTTTGTCCTCTGTCAATATTGTTTCTTCGGGTCTATTAAAACCTCATTATCAGTCTATAATTGTATAATATTCTACCAGTTGGCTATAATGTTGATAACCACTCGAGTGAAATCATGAAAAAGTTGCCTGATGTAACGAATGTTGTTCGTCCAGCGATTGGATCTTTGTGCAAAAATTACCCTTTATAAGGACGACATACTATGAGAAATTTGTCTTAATAGACATAATGATTATCTCCTTTCATTTCGTGGAAAAATTTAATACTTTCACTTGGTTCTGTTCCACTCATTAAAATATAATTTTCTACCTCATTTAAAGAGATACACAAGATATTTAAGAAATAAAGTAGCCCTAACCATCATGTGTTTTGCAATAAAGTATAGTTTTGCCCTGAACTATTATAGTTAAAGCATGAGGCCTGTGAAATGGCATGGTTAGGGCTACTTTATTACTTTTCTAGTATGTCGATTTTTACTCGTTAAAGTTATTTCTACTCCAAATATAAAAATATTTTGTAAATCACGTTAGGCCGCAAATTGAAAATCCTCGATCAGGGCCGTAACTAGTGACGTCATAGCCAATTGTTATTGACGTCATGGGCCATTGTTTCGTGACGTCACTCAAAAACTATACTTTATTGCGGAATAAAGGATGGGCGGCGCCTTTGATCTTTACGGGAACAATACTAGAATAGTCAAAAAACGACAGGCTTATATTTTTATTTTTTTATTTTTTTAAAACATTTAGTCAGACTTTCACAATTGTATTGTCCACTCAGTGTGTCAATTTACATGCATGTAAATCATTAATTATATTCTAAAGAAACGTTCTGTTAATAAGTTTAAGAAAATATGTTTTGAACACACACAAAAACAAATGATGATAAATAAGAGGGGAGAGTTGGAGACTTACAATTGCAAAAAGTTGAGAAAAAAAACATTTTTCTTTAAGGAGAGAATTCCAATATTTGATATAAACACAAAAACGCAAGGTTAAACTCTAGGGCACCTATTACACAAACATATATCCCCTATTCATTAAAAGGAAATGTGTAATTCATTGTTTCAATTTGTTTCTATGATGCACAAATTGAATGTTACCCTCAAAGGAGCAAAGTGAGCCAGGGGGAGCGTTAGAATATTTCCTCATGGTCAACACATTATAGTTTCAGAGTTATCAACTAATTCTATAAGCAAATTTAGTCAAATAGAATTGTAATTTTCATTCTATTATTTTCCTGCATTTTTAAAAATTGATATTAAAAATGAAGTAAAAAAATATATTATAGGGGTTTTGTTTCATTTAAAAACACATATGTTTTCTTTGATTTTTTAATATAGTTTGATATTCATCATATATATTGTTTTATCTCTAAACAATTAAAAAGAGAGGCCGTATGGGCAAGTCCGACAGAGATAAGATGTTTGTAAAAAGTAAAATTTGTCTTTAAAACCAATAAATGTCTTTGTTTCTTTCATATATTTATTGGTTTCTGATAATAAATGAGTTGAATTGTCAAGACTCCCATAGTTCTTAGAAATTCGTATATAGTGATCATTTAAGTTTTTGGATAAGAACTTCAAAAATATAGGTCCATGACATATAAAATCATGTTTTGTTCTTTTTTGCATACTGAGCCAAGTTTTTTTTATTTTTTTCATAAGTTTGTCTATGAGCTGCATGGCATTTTAAACAAACTTTTTTTGTTTGGAAATGGCTTATTATCGGCGTTTGACATATCATATTTGTGTGTCTTTTCGAATGGGGCATGGTAGATTAAAAAGCATTTGTCATTTGTCATACTTTATCTTATGAGAATTAGAGACATACTGCAAATTGCATTCTAACGATGTTGTGTTATACCTTAAAGGGGCAGTAGCACGTTTTAAGGGGGAATATAAGGTGATGTCAGGAAAATGAAAATAAATGGTTCTAAATGAAAGACAATGTATTTAAACTAAATGGAGCAGTAATAATTCAAATATATAACGTAAGGTTCAGCCATGCGATTCCTTTTTCTTACAAAAATGAATTAAAGGTGTTCACAAAAAAATGGCCGCCAATGGATTTTATGTGAATCCTAATACTTTGTCCTCTGACTATGGGTGATTGGCTTGTGTAATGTGATTTTTGACACTGTCAATATAATACATTAGACATTTACTTACAATTATAAGTGCAATTTTTAAAATATAAAATTATCAAAAAACGTGCTACTGCCCCTTTAAGGCCGCGCTTTGCCCTGGTCTCCCCTAATAAACAAAACATTTTTGCTGTAAACAGGATAGCACTTAATTGCTGCTATTCACATGGTCCCACAAGCAATATCTTAAACATGCTCCACTTTATAAATGATTCTTTCCTATTTAATTGGAACTTTGTGTCTAAATTTCATAAATAGATATAACAATTTCAAATACAGAACACAAATGCTTGTCAACCCTTTTGAATAATTCCAACTGTGCTTTACTGTGCATGAATTATTCAAGTTATTTTTCATTTTATTTTATGCCAATATTAGGAATGCACATATTTTATAACAAAAAGTAATTTATATATTCCTAAAGAGCCTTTGAAATGAAAATCCATCTTTTGTTTGAACCAAACATTTACAATACCATGGACATAAAATATTGTGCGATGAAACACTCAGCTTAAGTCTATGTGGCAGTATATAGGTAAACAATATCTTCCCTGGTGGTAGAGATAGCAAAAGAGTGTTAGAGTAGGCAGACGTTTAGACCCTCAAATACCTCCTTCACAACCTATCACTTAATGCCACACAAAAGACTATCAGCTTTCTTACATTATACCCATACAGCATATTTATATGACTGGTGAATTGACAATGAATATAAGCCCACATAGAAGACGTAGGTACAGACCCTCACCTTCCTATACTGTGACCAAACACTCAATCAATGATCTTCCATGAATAAACATATCTACTTCAACCCGCCGTGTAGCTTTGTGATCGTATTCAATATATATGTTTTGCTAAATAACTTGAGTCATAGTTTGAGGCTGTCTGTAAATAGAGCGTGTACAGTGAACACTCGTGTAGACCGTGTGCACACGATGTGAGCGTGCATGCAGTAAATGCTCGTGCACCTCTCGTGCAAAATAAATATATTAGCGACGTTAAAGGCCGTGCTGTTAAAACAATATTTGTGTTTTGTTATATTTTCTATGCTGTGAGGATGTCTTCGGACTGGATCATTAACGGAATTATAAGTAGGTATATTTTTTTTGATGAATTGATTTACGGAGTAACGGACTGTCGGAGATATGATTAGTGCGCATGTCAAAGGAATACAATTAATTAGCATAGTATTTGTTTTTTTCCAACATAACCTTACCAAGTGTGATTGACACACTCATTCTATTCCTAAAATGATAACTGTTACGTTTTACAAATAATGCTCAATCGTTTCCAGTGTCAACCTAACCTGGCAAGCTTTTAAGTCAGGTTTCGTAAATCCGAGTTGTACCAAAAACACTTGTTGTACACTGACATAAAAACGGTCCTGACTTAGATTTTATGAATACAAATACAAACATTATATTAAGCAGTAAACAATGAATCATTTATACATTATTTTACTAACAAATAACCAATTAACATTATATTCATCTAAACATTACACGTAGATTTTCTTGTCCTTTTCGCTCGTTGCCATCTGTGTTTACATAGATGATAGAGTGTGTAAGCAGACTACGACAACTTCGTAACCAAAAGAGCTCGTACCGGAAACGATTCCTCACTTAATATTTAAGTTTCGATAATTAAACATTCAAGTAGTCTAAATATGTAACCACAACTATGTTGACACCAAGAGAATACTAAACGTGAAAAAAAAACTACATATAGCTTTTTTGTCGATATCATATTACGAATATTCGAAATTCCATGCAAATTAGGCAGTTTTTCATTCCGTCAAAGAATGAGATATTATAACAAAAATCGTCATTGGTCGGGAATGGAATCGACTTATGTAAATGACTTCAACTTGTTTTTTCAAAATTCGAAAGGTTATAAAAGATTCTACAAGAAGAAAAGTGAAAATTACCAACAAGTATTAGAATCAAAGATAACATGTGAAAAGAAGCGCCATAAAATATGTTTTAGAAATTAAACGATTTACGGAGTCAGTCTGTTCCGACTCAAGGTTCAGAATTTATACTCAAGATGTATTTTTAGATATCCGGTTAGCTTGGAGGCCATAGTCAATCGGCCATTGCTGTCTCCGATTTTAGTACAAAGCTTTGAATGGATATTGACGCACATCTGTTGAAGTATGATTAGTTTTTAATTTTGCAATAGCAATGTCATGGTATGTTATTGTATCCGCCGCATGAAAAATGACAATTGGACCTTTTGTTTCAAATTTAGCAAATTACTATGGTGTCCCTATGTTTACCTAGCCAGTTGGGAAACTCACGTTATTTTTGGAACTCGTTTTTCAGATATAAGTGACATTGCGGGTAGAGTGAGAGTCAAGATAAGTCCATATCGAAACTGTTTCATTAAATACAGTTAGTGAATTATGGGGCTTTCATGACAGTTCCCATACCGAAAGTAGAAACTGACCACTGTTACATTCGCTTATTCTGAAATAGACCCCGGTCAGTCCCTGCTATGATACGATCAGATAACTATGGAGCCTATGGAGCAAAACCGGATCCTCCCACTGTATGGACGACTCGCCTTGCTGTCTGCCGAGTTGGCGACTGGTCACGTGACTGTAGATAGGAGGTTCTGTATGAGTGTGCTATGCGGAAGTGTTGAAAACGAACTACATTTCTTGTGTGAATTTGATTTTTATAATGATTTATCATATTAATTATTGAACTTAGTTCCTGATAGGGATAGACCCATGAATGATGTTAATTACTTATTAGTTAATATACTGAGCATTCACAACCCTGAGTCTATAAAAGTACTAGCAAATAGAATAACTAAATTGTTTTATTGACGTACTCTATTTACAAATGGGTAATCTTCAGCTTTTATATAATTACTTTTTTAAGTTTTATTATTTTTTTATTAAGTTTTTATTTTAAACGCTTCATACATTTTTATTAATACATTCATGTACTGCTTCATTCTATTTAATTCTTTTATACTTTTATTTTGTATTTTTTTATTCATTTATATTTGGTAAAATAATTGTTGTATAATTTAACGCGCCTTAATTAACAATGTTCTGTTATTATTTATGAATTATTAAATGCTATATTGCCAGTGTCTCATAACTGTTTCATTGATTTCACCTAAGGGTATTTAAGACAAATAAAAGGACATTGTTGTGACCGTTTTGAGATTGCAGGTCGTTTACATTATATTGCTTGTATCAGAAACGTATATTTTGACTTTAAACATAGTACAAGGTATAAAATGGCACATTTTGCTCTCATGTAAGCTAAGTGTTTGGAAGGGGGAGAGGGGGGCGGGTGTATTAAAACTGTCTGAAAGAAAAGTTGAGATTAAGCAATAAGTTTCTACTCTTGCTCAAAACATAGAAAATTCTTATTTATTTTCTGTGAGTACTTTGCGAAGAAATAATGTTATTTTTCCAAAGCCTTATAACTGCTAGTCAATGCATGTCAAAATCTTCACAAAACAGTTTGGCTGTCTTGTTAACACCGTTTGAAATCGTTATAAACCAACACAAAGAAACCTACCCGTTCACATGCAGTCCTTGCAAACATTGAAGCCTCTAAAATAGAATTATCTTTACAGTACTTTCGCCTACTTTCAAAGTTGTATTGAAATTTGATTTTATTAGAGTTGCATGTCCGTGACAACCATTCATAACAGATCTTGTTCATTATCGGTATCAGGACTTTTTTCGTCAGAACAGCCCTGATATCGAATGCAAGGACTCTTATGAAATTGTCTTTTAAACTACAGAAAATAAATTATATAGCATAGTACACGTATGTTCACGCAATTTACAACGTGCACATGCTCAGACACTCATTTCGTGTCCCGTTCTTATACCCGAATTTTGCATGCTTCGAACGATTAGGTGGCTCATCCGTAGTACTACAAACTTCATTCATACATTTTTAAAGGGGCCCAAAAAGGGTTGTGAAAATAAACATGTTCAAACATCTTTAATTCTGGGCTTCAATTTCACTCGGTCCAAGTGATCTGTAAGGCAGTTATTAGTATATTTATCAATTTGTATCAATTTGTATCGGGGAAATGCACGGACAGTCTGTCCGATCGGTCGTATTCAGGCTAACGCCCTCGGACAGGCCTCACGGACAGACTGTCCTTTCATTCCCTATACACATTGATAACTCACGGAAATAGAAATAAAATGCTTTTTGTCGATTATTTCTATATATTTTATATTGATAATTTGATATGTGTATTCTAAATATTCATTCACAATCGTTTTTTCAAACTTTTGTTGCCGACAGGTTTTGTAAAATCCCCCAAAATATATGAATTTACAGGAGAGAATAATGTGTCATTTTCACGCATCGAAATTTTTCAAAGTCGAAATGTACGTTTCTGATGTAAGCTGTAGTATGTAAATGATCTGTAATCTCAGAACCGTCCGCTAAAATACATCGTTTAATGTACAATAACTTGACATCGTATGTCCTCTACTATTCATATCTTATATGATTTAATTTTTTTAAATAATTGCATTTCAATTCCCTAAGTTTATAGACATAAACAAACTACTATTCTTACCAGTTCATTTATAACTTTTGTTGTCAATAGCTGAGTTGCTGTGGCAACGCACATGCAAATTCAGGTGACAAGAGCCTTGCAGGTTTATTGTCACGCGCATAGCTGAGAGTGATACTAAAGTATTTATACAGGTTCACTACCGGGAAAGCAACATTTGTGATGTTTAAACCAACAGACCAGGGGATTATACTGGTCGACTGCATCTTGCGAACAATAGAAGATCTGTGTGATCTTAACCATATAGGTGATACTAAATTTTGAACTGGTAAATAAATGGTAAACGCATGTGATTTAATCTGTATTTAGATCCAGATGGTACAGGAAAGGGGATTGGTAAACATTGTACATTATTTCGCATTCTGGATTTGTATATCCAACCGTATTTCGCATTCTCGCATTCATACACTTTTACTATGTCACTCTCCTATGGAGGAATAAAGAACATGATGATGATGATGATACTTGTCAATAAAATACTGCCAATTGTAACGAATGGTTGTGAAATTTGGGGCTATACGGAGTAGCTTAGTCTCAAAATCGAAAAAATCTGGCTTAAACTATGAAACTTGGCATGAATGATCATTAGACATGTATATATTCATTTTGCCTAGGATCCAAATTTTTCGACCGCGGGAACCTGGTCACGTGACCAAAAATCCAAAATGGCCGCCAAATATCTTGAAAATTCATTTTTACCCATTTCAACCGTATTTTTAGGGAACTTTAAAACAAAATATTCTTAAGGTAATAAATATTCTGACAAAAGAAGGCCTTTCTGACATACAAATCTAAAATTTTCCAATTTTGATGGATATTTTGTAAGAAAAATATCAAAATTTCAGTTTTTGAAAAACATTTTAGGATGGCTTCAATTCTTTTCACTCTTCATGTTTAATGTATGCATTTTCGTGTAATTATTTTCACAACAATAATGAGAAGTCCTTTCTATTTATTCAACATTCGTTTTGTATAGTTATTGTTATTTCTTATGATCAAAATAAAACAATATGCCTTATATTGTATCTA
The DNA here is from genome assembly GCA_916613615.1 of Steromphala cineraria. Classification (NCBI taxonomy): domain Eukaryota; kingdom Metazoa; phylum Mollusca; class Gastropoda; order Trochida; family Trochidae; genus Steromphala; species Steromphala cineraria. The sequence continues at coordinate 23,582,952 of OU744723.1, read as the reverse complement.
TTGCAACAGTAGCGTGACGACCACTGAGGACCAACAGTCCACCTTGGTAAAGGATATCTCCCTCATGTCACGGAGATAATCAATAGAATATCCTATATAGAAATATTGAAATGTTGAAATTTAATCAAAATGGGCAAGCAAAGTCAAAGGGAGTCTTGGCAAAGTTCAAGGTCATGGTAAATCTCGTTAAGTTTGGTTCATATTTTTAAGATTTACAATGTCTTATAATATTTCCTCACCAGATGAGATATTCATAAACTGGTAATATCAAATGTTCTTTATCTTATTATCAAAAATACTTACAAAGTTCACAATTTATATATAGCTAATGAAAGTTGTGTTAAAAAATCTGGACCGCTGTTGTCACTGCTGTGGTCACCCTACAATTTCATCAAATCAATGGTGGCATGATATGCCTGAAAGTATCATTTCACCTGTTAATTTGCTCAGTGAAAAATCGTATTTTAATTTCACCGATTGCTGAGAAAGTTGACCTGACTTGACCAATAAAACAATTCATGATAAATTCAAGATCAGCTGTTTCAGTTATCTATGTGACATTTGCAATTGCTATTGTTACCCTTTATTATTAGATACGAAAGTCGATACCTTTGATTTTATTTCTTTGGAATTTTTGAATATCAGAATGAAAAATAGTTGACAAAATTGTGTATGTTTTCGTTTTTTGGGATATGTCTTTTTCATCAAGATCTGTTTATACAGTGATAAAATATTTTACAACGATAGGACTTTATAATAAGATGTATCACTTACCACATTGTGTTAAGTCGAGGTCAATGGCATGATCAAGGTTGGTCTTAGCTTATGCTTCGAATTTTCTATGCGTTTATCCTATGTTGGAGGGGGAATTTTTTTTTTTTTTCAAATATGCTACATTATGGCATTATTATAACTCAATGTCATTCTGAACTCTTTTGAGTGTTTGCTAGTGAGTTAAGGACCAAGCTAATTAATCTCGTCTTTAAACTAAAGAACTACAGTATGGCGGTATGCTAAATTCTCTAACATAGACATGCAATGTATATCACATTGAAATTCCAATTCATTGTCATGACACTTGAATCATATTTCATACCAACATTATTTGAGCTATTTAAGTGGCATTCTAGAAGTTGGTTGTATAAGGAAGACAAAAGTAATTCTATGTGTTACAAACAAACGTAAGATTAATTAACATTTGAAACCTTATCTAAACCTAATTTGATTGAAAGCCTGAAATGATTCCATCCGATTTGGAATATAAAAGATTAAAAGTTATATTATTATAGTATGTGTCTATAGCAGGTGTCAAAAACACAACCTTGTAACGGCACCATTGACTGGGAATTTTCCACAGGCTTAATACAGCAAAGAAGGATATGTAGGCGATTAGAATGCTAGAGCCGTTAGAAACGTTGAAGGGAATAGAAAGAATGATTTTTCTGCATTTGGACAGACTATTTTGTTCTAAGGTAGTGACGAAGTTGAAATAAAAATTGATCATAAGAACACAACATGCATGAGAATAAAACAATAAGGGTTTATTCTGAAAAAAAATCTTAATAAAGTTTATTTATACGTATCAGTTGTACATGTAAGCTCACTGTATTTTGTAAAAATTTTTCTTTATTTACAATCTCTTTAATAATATGTTTATTGTGCAAACGATTAAATATGACATCTTTAATCTAACGTATTTCCATGAAGTCTCTCATCTGATATTTCTCCGTCAAAAGTGACATTATTGTGTAATCAAGGCTAGATTTATGTGTATTTTTTTTACAAAATTTAATGACACATATATACTTTGTTGAACTAAGCAGACAACAGGTGAATAGGGATGTATATAAATATATTTTGTTTATTAAAAGCGTTACTGAAGGTGACATGATATCATAATAACCATTGCAAAAATGCTGAGGAGTATATGAATGACAACTTCTTTGTTCATTGTATGCGACGTTTCGACACAGATTCTTGTGTCGTTCTCAAGCAGAACACAGATTCTTGTGTCGTTCTCAAGCAGAACACAGATTCCTCAAGCAGAACACAGATTTTTGTGTCGTTCTCAAGCAGAACACAGATTCTTGTGTCGTTCTCAAGCAGAACACAGATTCGTGTGTCGTTCTCAAGCAGAATACAGATTCTTGTGTCGTTCTAAAGCAGTTTGACAATCAGATAGGTTAGATAGCTAACTTTTATGTGTATTTTCTGTATAAGTAAAGTTGTTTTGAGTCAATTTCTTACATCGATACCAGTTTCTGTTGAAAAGTAGGCCTTCTGTTGTGCCTGAAAGTGTCCATATCACCGTAGCATATCTTGTGGAAGGGGGATATAGGTTTTTGGTCCGTCCGTGCGTGCTTGCGTCAGTCCGAGTTAAAGGGGACAACTTTTCTCAAAAACTATTTAAGATTTTAATGAAAACTTATTTGGCGGAGGATGTTGATGACTATATGTCTTCTTGTTTTAGTTGGATACAATTTTGGAATCTTTTAAACATTAATAATGAATTTGTATTTGCTAAAGTAAACATTAGGTGAAGGTACTTAACCCTCCCAATTCATCGCAATTTTACTGCTCTGTGGTGCTTCCCTGGATGTCAAAGGCCAGCTACACTGAATTGCTAATAATAATGCGGGATTGTTTGGGAAGCAACTATAGTATCTTCATTCATGATTCTGAGGCAAGATAAGTAAAGGTTGGAACTACAATGTATTATTGTCAAAATTACTTTACTTTAACTTTGATTGACAAAGCACTGACCATTGAAGATTTTTTAAGTGATTCAGTATGGTTGCGATTATTTTCAAGGTTTTGTAGGAATGCATAGAAATTTGAAAACCTCTGGGCCTCTGAGGCTCAATATAGCATCAGAAGTAATGATATGCATACAAAATTTGCATAAAAAGGCATAAGTTATGCATAACTGTAGTTAACCAACAGCTTTGAATCATTTGTACTTTTGCACACTTTCTAAAATGTTGGTATAATTTTAAAACACTTAAGTAACTTATTGCACTCAATAATGAACTTACACATAATATGAACAGGTCTTAACCTCAGCACGATATAAACATTAACCATTTTATTGCTACCATTTTCGTATACTTCTATAAGGTATACAATGTACATACAGATCTTAAGATTGAATTCTGACGCAGTGCCAAAATTATGAGACAACCTTGACATTGACCTTATCTATGCGAAAATACCATGACCTTGACCTTTGCCAAGACTCACCTTGACTTGTGCAGTTTGATTTCATTTCAAGGATGTAGCCTTTAGGTCATTAGTTTCATCATGTGATGAACAAAATATTAACAATTTGTCTTTGTATGTAAAATATGCTTGTAAGTTAAGAGATGATGTGTTAAACAGGTATGCACTGTCATTTATTCAATCCCTATGTATAACTCTGTAAACAGTGTATGGGCCAGATGTCTCGAATACAGTAAACTTGACTTAACTTGACAAAGTTGCTAAGCCCCAGGAGGGATTCGGTTCCCGGACCTCTTGATCTGAAGTCAAGCCCCCCCCCCCCCGTTTTCGCCCGTTTCATACACAATCATTAACTCGTTTGATAAAAAAAAGTGTTAAATGTAAGTTCGCTTAGTACCCTCTATCAGCAATCTGTTTGAAAAAAAACTTGATATGTATGTTATAAAGTTTCCTTGATAAAGATAACTTACATGATAACACATCAGTTGTTGAAAAAGCCGGGAAATCTGTCGGTCTGATCAATATCCTAATATATATGCAAAAACTGTCTAGATTAACAACAACAAATATTAATTATTATCAAATAACAACAACAATTCTTACGAAAGACAAGAATATACTTAGATTCCCTAACGAGCCACTCCCCGATGTTTACAATACATTGTTTCCTTTGAGAAGAAAGTAAATGTATAAAAAATTAAAACATCTTACACATTCTTCCAAAGATGGCAATTATGCGCTAAAAACCTGTTTTCAATGAAAATCTTAAAACAGTCATGCATATTCATGGAAGCTAAATTCAAAGATATAATTGACATGGAAAGAAGTTATATAGCCCATTAAACATTATCGACACGTAAGTGTCATTTTGGCTGTTGGGTTTTCAAAACTACGTTTGACCGATTTATAAGCGTCATTGTTCGGTTTTTGATCATAATCCTGTCTTCAAACCTTCCTATTGTTACTATTCAATGTCGGTTTGCTTTAAATTCATACTTGTCTGCAACAGTCGATGCTTCTCGATAAAATGACGCAATTAAGCATTTGCCAAAACAACTCACCGAGTGGCTCTTTAAGTAAGACATTACCTACTTTCTTTATAACATTTCATTTGATTGAGATCTTAGAATTCCTGGTGAAAAATGTCAGTGCGCGTTTAAGATACCAATGATACTGGGCAGAATTAGGGCCAACGAAAATTATGTCTGTGCCCTAAATATGTATTCGTTAATCAATCCTGTGAGTTTTCTAGAACGGTTCATGAGAAGCACGTGCCTATCGTGAAAAGCATGTATATATTGACATTGTTGCTGGGATAAACAATTTTAGAAGTCGAGGGTCTCAACCATTGGGTGCAAGTGACAATTTAAAGCACAAGGGGCCACAGGGTCACCAATCTTGAAATTTAGTATGTAGATGATGTGATTTCAGATACCAGTAAATTCAGAAATGGATATTCCTGACAAATTCCATTGACAATTTAAGCTTTTGGTTCCAAAGGTTCACCAAGCCCTTGTTAAGGGACCACAAACTGTGAAAACTGTCAATTATAATCCTAACTAAATTTAGTAGAAGTCTGTACACACATTTTCAGCTTTCTATGCCTCATGCTTCTAAGAAGAAGATATAAAACGGGTTTACGTGTGTGTTCCCCTGGGCCTCATTAGAGGCCACATGGCCACCACAGCTATAAATTATAATCCTCACTAGTCAAGGAGTCTTTACATTAAGTTTCAGCTTTCTAGGACATATGCTTATGGAGAAGAAGTCGAAAATGCACAAAGTTTACGGACGGACGGCGGACACCATGCCATGCCATGCCATAGCCCATCGAGCCCTTATAATCATGATGAGCTTAAATTTAAATAACCAATACAACTCTGTACATCATTCATTACTTGAACATGTTTTGCCTAATTCAAATAATCGCAGTAATATCACATGCAAAGATATTTTCACAAGGTTTGGGTTCCATGTCGTAGAAAAGAGAATCAGGTTTGAGTTATATTTCCCTAGAACTTTGTTTTTGCTGAGCAGAAATTCAAAGTTTTTTTGCTAAGAATGTCATTGTCCATCTCTATGTAAAATTTCAAGTCTCTATCTGCATTTTGAAAAAAAATCCCATGTTAATTTTTCTAACTTGGATTCGACCTTGACCTTTTATTTGTCGACCGATTTCGCCCAAAAGCTTAGCAGATCCTCTTCTCATAGAGGACTATCAGTGTACACAATTTTACTGTTATAGCATTAGCCGTTTTGGCTGAATCACGGGCACAAAATCTGTGGAATAAAAAAATAATAATAAAACACGCCAATAACAATAAGGATTCAGCCTGAAAGGCTGAATCCTTAAATATAGTCGCAAAGCGACGATTACAGGATTCAGCCAAATATATGAGTGCTTGAGGCCATTTGTAGCAACTTTGGCATGATTTATTTTTTAAGGGGGGGGGGAAGCTGTTTTGAGGTCATTTTTTCCATACCTACCATTTCAAGTGCACATAACTCGAAAACTTAAATTGATAACTGCCTGAAATTCTCAGAGCTGACAGACAAGTAGTCAGACTGCAGGGATAAAGGGAGAGAAGGGGACAGAGGGCAGAGGACGAAGAAATATACTCGAAATTCCTTTTTTTTTTTTTTTTATAAGTCCAGACTTCATTGGCGATTTGCCGTGTTGCCCTGCCCTTGGGAAGGATTTTTATCAAATAAATCGAAAAAGTGCTTTTTCTTTTCTCTACAAGTTGATATAAAAATTATAAAATTACCTCTAATGGTTCGTGAGATATGAATGCCGCAAGGTGCGCGAGGTAAATGCAAGGGTCCGAAAATTCTGAAAACTTGAAAAAATCCAATATGGCGGCCAAACCTACGACTTCGTCATGATAGGTTTTTTTTCGTAGAATTTCCTTGCGCACCCTCTCATAGAAAAATCATGAAATTCTTTGGTCACGTTTTTGTTTTATCTGCATTTGAAAATATTTTTTTTCTACAACAAATCAAACTTTGAAGGTTTCGCTACACATAAACTATGCATTATGCAGTATGCATTATTCATGGCATAGATAAACATGTCAGGAGTCAGTCCTGAAAATTTCACCAAGTTCTCCTGACGCGTTTAGCTTCAGGAGCATTTTTAGCAATATCCGACATTTTTTCTGTCGACTTTGATTAAACATTCTGATGTTTTGACAGATTCCTGTTGTAAATATATTTGTCTTACATTCCTGAGAAAATTGCATTATTCTGAGTCCAACTTTTCGAGTTATCGCCCTTTGAAAGTTGCACATTGTACTTAGTCACCCGACTTTGAACACGTATAGCGCAAAAACTATTTAAGGTAGAGTCTTCGACGAGGGTATCCTTTAATGTACAATGCCTCAGCTACAACATACTCAAGTGTCAGCTCTCTGTTGCAAGTATCTTCAGAGGAGAAGATGGTGCATGGTGCATGGGGTCCGGAAATTCTGAAAAGTTGAAAAATCCAATATGGCGGCCAAACCACGTGACCTACGATTTCGTCCTGATTGCCTTTTTTGCGAAGAATTTTATTGCGCATCTTTTAAAAAAAAAATTAAGTCTCTAGCTGCATTTTAAAAAAAAAACCCATGTTAATTTTTCGATTTTGGATTCGACCGTGACCTTTTATTTATCGACCGATTTCGCCCAAAAGGTTATTTGACCCTTTCCTCATATAGGGGTATCAGTGTACACAATTTTACTGTTATAGCATTAGCCGTTTTGGCTGAATCGCGACCACAAAAATCGGGGCAAGAAAAAATAAATAAATATAGTCGCAAGCAACGACAAGCGGATTCTGCGCAAATATAGATTAAATCTAATGAATGAAGCCATTCTTCTGATGTAATTACGAAGCATTTGTCATATTTTATTGATTTAATATTTTATTTAACCAAAGACATATACGATGATTTTTAGTTCAAGTATCAGTGTAGCATTTGAACTCAATATCAGAGACACAATATTGAAGATAAGCATTTAAATAAAAAAATTTGCATTTCATATATACACCTAATCAGACTAACTACAAAACTGAGATGATTTTGTATTATTATTTGTAAAATGAATCATTTTCGTAAATGTGCCATATTTTGTTATTTCCTTACATTCCACCTGATGAAGGAGTGAGTATGTACTCCGAAACGTTGTGTATTTTCACATGAAAGAAGTTGTTATCCGGAAAATCTTCCTGCTCTTAAGTATAGGCCTATTAGCGAAATAATTGTGATTCTCCCATTTATAATGAACCTATGCCGGGAGTACAACTACCCGTATGGAATATACCATTCACTCAACCAGAACAGACAAATCCATTTGGCATACGAAGTCTGACTTGGAAGACATAAACCAACGTGTACATGAAGACAATACATCCTCATCCCACCTGCCATCGGGAACCATCCCCATTGACAATGTGTAGTCTACAACGCAGACAAAACATTACTGCCTGATTTAACTCATGTGGTATTTCCCTCGCTTTGTTGTGCCAAGATAGTGAATCGCTGTACCAATGCATAGCATAGCGGGCCTGGATTTCTAAACACAGATTTCTTAAGTTAATACTGCAAGGCCTAAATCATGCAATACGTATCCTAAAAACTGAGAAAGCTGATTTTCTTTGAGATTTAAATTTTTAACTTATTGGACCCAAATCTCATTAAAGAAGTGGAAAATCCAAAATGGGCAAAACGACAAACGTACCAAAATATGTCATAACATCATCTTATTGGTTACATGTAAAGAAATATTCAAAAATACAACCAAAAAAAGTCGCCAGTACACTAACCTTGACAGTGTTGTCGGCGACAACAGGATTCAGCCGCATCAACAGCCTGTTCAGTACAAAGATAATCATGTCAGGAGTCAAGTTTCATCAAGTTCTGTCAACACGTTAAGCTTCAGGAGGCTTTTAAGCATTTCTTTTCCCGACCTTTTTTCTATCGATTTTAATCATAAATTCTGAACGAAATTGACTGTTTGCAATCAATGTTTCGATAGATTCCTATTGTATATATAATTGTCTTACATTCCTGAAAAAAATGCATGATTCTGAGTCCAACTTTTTGAGTTACCGCTCTTTGAAAATGATGCCTTGTACTAAGTCATCCAACTTTGAACGTTTATTGAAAAAAACTATGTAAGATACAGTCTTTGAATTATTCAAGTTTAATGCCCGCTGCCTCAGCTACAACATACAAAAGTTACAGCACTTTGGTGCAAGTATCTTCAGAGAAGAAGATCTTCAAAGGTGCATTGGGTCCGAAAATTCTGAAAACTTGAAAAATCCAATATGGCGGCCAAACCACGTGACCTACGACTTTGTCATGATACTTGTTTTGCTTAGAATTTCCTTGCGCACCCTCTCATAGAAAAATCATGAAATTCTTTGGTCACGTTTTTGTTTTATCTGCATTTGAAAATATTGTTTTTCTACAACACAGCAAACTTTGAAGGTTTCGCTACACATAAATTATGCATTATGCAGTATGCATTACTCATGGCATAGATAAACATGTCAGGAGTCAGTCCTGAAAATTTCAGCAAGTTCTGCTGACGGGTTAAGCTTCAGGAGCATTTTTAACAATTTCTGACATTTTTTCTCTCGACTTTGATCAAATATTCTGAACGAAAATGATTGTTCGCGATAGATGTTTTGACATAATTCTAATTTGCCGTGTTGCCCTGCCCTTGGGAAGGATTTTTATCAAATAAAATCGAAAAAAGTGCTTTTTTTTTCAAGCCAAAATTTTTGAGAAAAAAAAAATAGCGATTTTATTCTTTTACCTTAAAGACCTTGCCAATGTCTAACTCTCATGCAAAAATCATCAAATTCCCTGGCTAGGTTTTTTAGTTATCTGCCCTTTAAATCTGCGATTTCTAGATTTTGGTCAACTTTGAAAGGTCACAGCAGAAAAAAGTATTCAGGTTAGGTCTTTCAACTTTAGGAATTCGAATCTACAATACTTCAGCTACATTCAGTATGAATTTCAGCTTTCTAGTGCAAGTATCAACAGAGAAGAAGATTGTCAAAGGTGGGTGGGGTCCGAAAATTTTGACTTATCATGTAATTTGACACGTCCCATCGACCGGAAATGACTGCTCGCGAGAGATTTTATTCTTTTATCGTAAAGACCTTGCCAATGTCTAACTCCCATGCAAAAATCATTAAATTCTACGGTCTGGTTTTTCAGTTATCTGCTTTTGAACTTGGCGTTTTTTAGATTTTGGTCAACTTTGAAAGATCACAGCAAGAAAAGTATTAACGTTAGGTCTTTCTAGAATATAAATTAAGAACTACAATGCTTCAGCTACATTGAGTGTGAATTTCGGCACTCTGGTGCACGTATCTTCAGAGGAGAAGATTCTCAAAGGTGGGTGGGGTCGGAAATTGCCAAAAATGCACTAAAACCAAGATTGCGGCCAAACCACGTGACCTACGAATTTGCCATGATTCGGTTTTTTCCAATTTTTTTTATTGCTCATCTTTTAAAAAAATTCAGGTCTCTAAATGCATTTTGAAAAAAATTCCCATGTTAAAATTCTAAAATGACTGAGCCGATTTTGCCAAAAAGCTTAACCTCGCGATTCCAGGGTAAGGGCTACAAGTCTGTAAAATTTGGTATCATTTGCTTGTTACGTTTTGGCTAAAAACGAAGCAAAAGTTTCGTGGAATAATAATAATAAAACACGCCAATAACAATAAGGATGAAAGGCTGAATCCTTAATAAAACACGCCAATAACAATAAAGATTCAGCCTGATTCAGCCTGAATCCTTAATTACATCTTCGTTTAAGTGGCCACAAGAACACTTTGGTGTTTCGGATATATGTCTGTTATACCTATCCGCGTTCAGATCACTACAACCGAGCCTGAGGCGGCAATGAAAAATTTGACAGAATCTATTACCGGTATTCAAATCAAAGTAATTTTGAGAATCTGTAAGATTTATCATCGTTTTGAAGTGGTTTAAAGACGTTGCTTCGGTAATTTCCAGAGGCAAAGAATTCCATGAAATAATAGCACTTGGTAAAAAGGATTGTGCATATCTCTGCGTTTTACAATTAATTGTTTGGATAGAAGTACTATTCCTTAGGTTATAGTTACTTTGTTCAGATACTCTCCCCGGTACAAGTTCATTGAGATAGTCAGGAGCCATACAATGATACATTTTATAGAAGGCGACAAGCTTAAAGCGATATCTGCGATTTTTTAATGTGCTGTAATTGGTTTCATTGTAAATTGTGGCTGGTCCCTCGAACTGCACCGCATATAGTTCTTAAGGCATCTAAATGCAAATTTTCCAGTAACTTTGCCTGTTCAAGAGTACAATTATCCCATACCTGACAACAGTAGTCAAAGAGAGGTAAAATAAAAGACTTGTATAAAATATTTAATGTTTTACGAGTTAAGTGATATTTTAAACTTCTTAGACAAGTTATTCTTGGGCTAATTTTCTTTATCATGTCATTAATATGTACTTTCCAAGAACAATCGCTTTGAAGTGTTAGGCCTAAGTGTTTATGATGTTCAACGTCTTGGATGGTTTCGCCATTCATCATCAAGTTAGGTATAGTGTAATTTTGTGTTTTGCGACTGAAAGTCATGCTCTCAGTTTTACTGGGGTTAAAACTTACTTGCCATTTTCTGGCCCAGTCTGCAATTTTAGTCAAATCATTATTGACAGTTGCGGCTGCTGTAATATGATCATCTATAATAACATATATTGATGTATCATCGGCAAAAAGACGGATGTTACTGTCTACACCTTCTTCGATGTCATTTATATAGACAATGAACAAAAGCGGTCCTAAGACTGATCCCTTGGGTACGCCAGCTTCTATGGAACTAAATCTCGAGCTAAAGCCATTTATTACCACTTTCTGCTTTCTTCTATCTAAGTAACTCTGAAACTATTCTAACAGTTCTTCTCGTATACCATATGCGTGAAGTTTGTGTATGATGCCCCTATGCCAAACTTTATCAAAAGCTTTGCTTATATCGCACAAAACTGCTCTGATTTCCTTTCCTTGGTCGACTGCACTGGAAATGAAATTATATAGATACGTTAATTGATTTACTGTGAAATCCCCAGGCATGAAACCTGATTGTAAGTTTGATAGAATATTGTTATCCCTGAAGAAATTGAAAACATATTTAAATACGCAGTTTTCGAACACTTTTGCCATACAGCTAGTTAAAGCAACAGGTCTATAATTAGAACAGTCATGTTCATCACCTTTCTTTTGGAGCGGAATTACGGAGGCTAATTTTCAATTTGAAGGAAATGTCTTATTTCGAAGAGAAATGTTAAAAACTTTAACTAACAATGGGGTTAAATGAGGTTCAAGCATTTTTAGTACCTTATTTCCAATGCCATCAGGCCCCGTAGCTTTCGATGTATCTAGACTCAATAAAATATCTCGAACGTCATCATTACTAATCGTCAATGTGGACAAAACATTTTTGATTCCACGAGGTTCAAATTTGGGAAGATCGGCGTTTGGGTCCGCGACTTTGGATTGTTCTACAAAACAAGTATTCATTATATTTGCAATATCTTGCGCATTATTATAAACTATGTCATGTGAGACAATCGATGGAAATATCGATTTAGCAGACTCATTTGATTTCATATAATGTTTTACTAATCGCCACCACATTTTAGTGCGATGAGTGGTATTAATAGTTTCATCAACTTTTGCACCAATGATCGTTTTGCGTTCCTAACTGATGCTATTACTCTAATACGGAAAGCCCTGAACTTAACCCAATCATTCGGACAGTTTCGCTTTTTAGCTAACTTGTGTATTCGATTTCGGTTTCTTATCAGAGATCGGATTTCGTTATTCATCCATGCATGATGTTTGGTTCTGATTGTTACATTTTTATTTGAGATAAATTTATCCATAGTAACAAGTATACATGATGTCAGTTTATCAGTCATATTGTCTACGTTATTTGATGAGAAAAATGTGTCTGGGTTTATCTCCTTGATACTCTCATTCATGCCGTTAACATCTGCCAATGGATATTGGTATATTTTCCTTTTGAATGAATGGGTATTGTGCATAATTTCTGCTATATTAACATACACCGGGCAATGGTTGCTGCATATATGATCTAATACACCGGCATGTTTAACATCATCACTGTGAGACACAAATGTCAAATCGATCAAAGTTTTGCTATTTTCAGTAATTCTAGTGGCATTTGTGATTATCTGTCGAAGGCCGAAGATACTTAGTATGTAGTCTATTTTTGCGTCGTGTTTGTTAAGAATGTCAATATTAAAATCACCTGTTATTATGGTGTGCATGTTGCGATCTATCGCGTTGCCTATTGATTCATCAATCAGATTCCAGTATTCAGAAGTCTTGTCGGCGTGATAGAAAGTTCCAATAATATAGTTTCTAGTTTTGTATTTGAGCTGTATCCATATCACCTCAAGCCCGACAATATCTAAATCTGATAACATCAACGCACATACAGTGTCTTTCAAATAGACTGCTACACCGCCGCCGCGGGTTGGCCTGTCTTTACGAAAAGGTAACTGGAAACCCGGGATTCTGATATCGACGTTGTTTATTTCGGAAGTTAACCAAGTCTCCGTTAGACAGATTACATCATAACATTCGAGTTCTATCGTTAGAATGTCCAATTTTTCTTTTAAACTGCGAATATTTAAATGAACGATTTTCAAATCGTTACGCCAATTAGGCCCTGGATTAGGGTGAATATTACCACAACAGAGTATCAATAACGAGAGCATTAAAAACGGAAGTGCTGTATAAGAACTGTTAAGTATATTCATCAAATCGCTTTAAATGCTGCTGATTATACTTCTTTTTCATTACTTTTGTAAATGGTAACATAACCAAATGATCTTACTGATATTTAACAGTTCTCGGTGTGTATAAACATCTTTGCAAAAGCTGACATCAACGAAATGGCAACATTATGATTTGGCCTGAGCAAACAGACATTGCAAGGCGTGAATGGTAACAAAACCAATTGATCTTACTGATAACTCGAAACAGACTTTATAAGGTGTGAATGGTAACAGAACCAATTGATCTTACTGATAACTCGAAACACACTTTATAAGGTGTGAATGGTAACAGAACCAATTGATCTTACTGATAACTCGAAACAGACTTTATAAGGTGTGAATGGTAACAGAACCAATTGATCTTACTGATAACTCGAAACAGACTTAATAAGGTGTGAATGGTAACAGAACCAATTGATCTTACTGATAACTCGAAACAGACTTAATAAGGTGTGAATGGTAACAAAACCAATTGATCTTACTGATAACTCGAAACAGACCGCTACCATCTGTCAAACAAGCTGTAACTATCTGATTCAATGTGATACCGTGACTAAAATAAATCTTAACTTATGTAGTGTAATTTCTAAAGGATGCGTTCGTAATGAATTACAAACAAAATGTTATTTACAAAATGTAACTTAGATCTATAAATTTAAAGCGATTTGATGAATATATTTAACAGTTTTCGGTGTGTATAAACATCTTTGCAAAAGCTGACATCAATGAAATGGCAACATTATGATTTGGCATGAGCAAACAGACTTTATAAGGTGTGAATGGTAACAAAACCAATTGATCTTACTGATAACTCGAAACAGACTTAATAAGGTGTGAATGGTAACAAAACCAATTGATCTTACTGATAACTCGAAACAGACCACTACCATCTGTCAAACAAGCTGTTACTATCTGATTCAATGTGATACCAAAGAAAACACATGATCGTCAGGGCAACTCTATTTCTCAAAAATGGGCCAAAATTTTCTCAAACAATTACATTCTTGTCTGGTAAATACTTTTAGAACTATGAGTGTTTTTTACACTTTAACTCATATACTATCCAAAATAACGTTAATACATGAAATAAATGAAGATTGGCTTCTTCCAGAAGACAATTTTTTTTTACAAATATCTAATCTGTTTGTTTAGAAATGAAATGAAATAATATTACGTAATAAAAATCAAACTCATTTATAAAAAAAAATACAGAAAATAGTTGTGTCGCCTTTATGTAATTGTGCAATTTGTATTTGTATTATCAATTTTACAGAATATAGGTTATGAAAACATTCGCAGACCAACTATTATTACTTTTGTATTTGTTGTGTTATTCAACTAAGCACATCTTATTTAGTTTTAAGCAATATCAAAAATATGTGCATCACTCCTGTTAAATACGCGAACAACAACAACAAAGATTCCGTTTTTTATTTAAAAGTTATTATAATCGTGTTTTTTTCAAAATATATGTTTTCTACACATACCTGTACGTTTTTGAAGTTTAGTCGTGGAAAGCGTGAGATCTATTAGAGTACGCAAAATCGATGAGAAACAGCGTAATTTACCGACGGAAGTAATACATGTAGTTCGATTTCTCAAAAATACAGTTCTGATATCCTAATTTCGATCTCCCAAACCTCTTTATCCGATTCAATTTCAGTAATACCCTTGGTAAGCGGGTCACGATGGAAGAAACGACGCCATTCGGAGGTCAAAGGAACTTGTAGTTACAAGGTATAAATCCTTTCATTTACTTTGCTCAGTTATATAATCTGTTATATTTAAATTCAAGGGTTACTAGATGATTTCCATTTTCTTCCATTTTTCACTTTCTACGGACTAAAAATAGACTTTTAAGATGAAATACACAGATAATGATACATGTTGCTATTGTTCTAACTCGATAGAAACAATATCTCACCTCTTCTATGACTTCAGCAAGTTTATCAATATATGGCAGGTACTACAGAATTTGCTGAATACAGGCCTACCAAAGAAAAAATCGAAACGCTCCGAAAAGCAGCGAAACGTACACATAAATGCACGACTTAGCATCATAAAATAGCTTTACACATCGAAAATTAACGAAACAGCAACATTAAAGCGATGATCAGCATTTTAAACGACCGACAGCGCAAAATGAAAGACTCGATACGCAACATTGAATTGTATGTATTGCAAGTAGCAATTCATAATATATGGTTGAGTCATTAAACATATATATATTTATTGGAAAAATGGTTTGGGAAAAATTATGAAAAACAATTTCACCTGCTTGTGATCTTTCAAGTAATTTGTGTTTTGTTTTGACGTTCAATAACTCAAGGACCACTTACAGAAGATCATCAATTGTCAATGTGTAAAGTAACCATTCCCAAACCATATTTGGGATCGTCTTGTCACTGGTGCTGAATGTCGATAATTTGCATTGTTAAATAGACATAGGTCATATTTGTGAAATTCAGATTTTCTTAAATTTCGATTTAAATAATCCATGTAAACTTTGTAGGAAAACAACCATCACAGTTACGTTAGATTAGCGCAAATGAACACAAATGAATAAGATCTTAAGTTGTTGATCACTAATAAGGAATCTTAAGTTTGTTCACTCACCTGCGTTTTTAGTGCAAATATCATGTAATTTGAAAAGTTTTTGGCGCATCCTAAACATGCGAAAATAAAACGGATAATGTTGCAATTTGAATACATAAGGTAACATTCAGTTTGCGTTAACATATGCGTATGCCATACCTTTAAGATAACCGAAACTAATTTGGGAGGGCATTGAAATGACCAGGGGTCAAAATTTCCAAAATACTATTTTGTATTTTTTGAGACAAAATCCTTCCTAGTGATCAAAAGCTTTAGACCAAAGTCATATCTGTTCCTTTGCATTAACGCAATGTAATTGTACTGATTACTATCTGACAGTGTTTATATAGAATATTTAAATCGAAATTTAAGAAAATCTTGATTTCACAAAAATGACCCCAACTGTCTAATTAATCATGCCAAATACCTAAATCTACCTAAATACCTATTACCAGTGACAAGACGATCCCAAAAAATGGTTTGGGAATGATTTTTTTACTAATGGAGTATTGGTTGTCCCTTTAGGTGCTCCTGGGGTTATTTTATTGACGTCAAAATGAAACCCAATTTACATGATATTTGCACTAAAATACACAAGGAAGTGAACAAACTTAAACAACATGTAACCCCGAGGGGGTACACAATGCAGAAATGGATACAGAAAGATATCTTGAGATAACATTGATATTTTGTTTGTTCAAAAACATGCGCAAAATAGTCATTTAATGACTTTGAAAACAAACATCATATTTTCAGTCCGTAAAACTTCTCTCAGCCAATCAAAACCTGCCACATCACATCGCCCTTTCTCGCCTAACTGGTCAGGCTATTGCTATTGTTTACAGTATTGAGTCAAGCGGTCACTTACTTACTTGGCGTATAATTACTATACAAACAAAGAAAACAACTTTCCAGTATGACGGTTAGTTAGTGAGACATATAATGAAGACATTTACTAATTTTGGTTGAATCTTTTTGACTGTTGATAGCTTAATCACGGCTATTACAGAGGGATCTAAAGTCAATTCATCAATGAGACTACATGGTATGTCATAGCCCTGTCATAGAACTATGTTTCGCATATCTATTTAAAAAAAAGAAACTGGGTATATGTTTATATTTATGCCGCTCCCTAACAAAATAGTGACGTAACGTAAACATGGACTGACCAGTACACATATCATATACAGTGACAGTATTGAAACAACGATTTTCGAAAACATACAACAAAGCAATTAAATGCTAAGGTTTTATCTTCATTAATGGTATAAACATAAGGATATTTCATCAAGGCAAAATCTTAATATTCAATCGTGTTTTGAAAATCTCTTAGATGTTACGGTATAGTTATGTTTTGAATTTAGTAGTTCTAAGTTTACATTTTGTGACGAGTGGCCAGATATAATTGAAGACAAATTAAACAAGTTAGTGAAATGTTTTAAGGAACTTATGAATAATCCTAAAGTAATTTTATATAATCCGAATGAGGTTTTGCTATATACACACTACGAAATATTCGGAAAGAGAGTGTCATTGAGGCATCATGTCATGAAATTGTATTAAGTTCGCAGTACAATTTGATACACCTTTTGACACCATGTTTCATCATGTCTTGAGCGTTTCTCAATTAAAGAAACAATGTTAGTTTACAAAGAGACAACTCATCAGCGTAAAATAAATACCATTCTATATCTTTGTTTGAGATAATGTTATTTAAATTTTAAATATTTGTAAACTTCTAACGCAAACAACTGCCTGAAATAACAAATATGTATACATATAAGTTTGAATGCACAAAGTTTAGTTTACATATCATGTGACCAAAGCCTACCTTATTGAAATCACTGTAAACGCAAAATACTCCATCTCATGTGTCTGTACTGAATGTGTTCATCTCAAGACAGATGCAATGCATATGATAAATTCTAAATGTTTAATTTTTGATTGGATCTAGTTTGTCTTATTGTTGACCAATGGATGACTAGTTCTTTGACAACTGGGCGTGTCATATAGATGGGCAGACATGCTTGATCTCTAAAACAACATCCCCTAATTCTTGTAACAACATTGTCAAAGAGTGTGAAATATCCCAAGCGCGACTCCCTAGGCCTGTAATTACACAATCAGTTACGATGTGCCATAACTGTTTAATTACTACTCTGTTTTATTGCCGGACAGATGAAGCTTCTAAATCGTGCTAAAACATGTTTATTCTGTTTATATACCACCATTGTCTGTTATATTTACATTGATTAGGCCCATTTCTGTTCTGTATAAGATGTAATAATACACAGTCTGTACAACTTCTCTCAGCAAATCATAACCTGCCACATCACATCGCCCTTTCTCGCATGCGCAGTAAAGGCAATATCGTTCATCCGGTAGAATCCCTTTTCAGACTGTCAAACTGAGAAGCCTAAAATTTGCGCACTTTGAAGGGCGATATCTTTGTTATTAGAGGACCGATGAAAACGTTTTTTGGTGTTTTTTTAAGTTGACAATGTTTTCTGTACATATTTACCAATTTACATGGGAAAAATAATGAGGTTTCTTGTTGTTTAAGATACGCAGCTGTATATAAATGATAATATTTCCATAAGAAGAATTTTGAGCATCATTTAACAGGTCAATTAGTATCATGTATCATGCTCTTGTTGAAATCTCTTTTCTTGAACGACTCAATGTGTCATGTGGTTTAGAATCTCCTTACTATGATACAATATGTGCTGTGGTACCTGGAAAGCAACATTTGTTATTACACAAAAAAACCTTTAAAGTTTTACTGAAGGCAACTTATGTTGTTTGAATGGATTAAAATGTTTGGCAATGCAGATTTGAAAACTATCTAACGAAATCGGCTGATTATTGATAGTTATTATCGACTGACTTTTGCCTCAATACTTATATGAGCAAGGTGAACTTACGGTTACTACTGACTGATGTCACAGAGTGAATATTGATTGCTACTCCTTTTTCTAATTGATAATTCACTGATTGAAATTATATATGGTAATTGAAATATTTAGATATTCAGAAAATAAAGAAAGAATTTCTCTGCTTCATATAATTGATTGATTGAATGGAAACACTATTTCTTAGATTATTATTATTCCGTTCTGATACTTTACCTGGTGACAAGTTCGTTTAGATAATCTGCAAATACAAATCTGCAAGTAACTTGAAGAAAACAAACATATCATAATTCATTTTACTAATTTGCGTAATTTCATTCATTTACTAGTTCACAATTTCGTATCACCTATATGGTTAAGATCACAGATAACCTTTATTGTTATTCAAGTTTGAACTTGTGAAATAAATATAATTTTTCTTGTCGTTTCTATAAATTTTAAATAATATATCATTTTAAAATAGTTGTGCATATTTCACATACTATTAGACTCAGTCACTTGCATCCACGATCTGGAATTGAAAAAAACTGATTTCCATGATATGTATTTGTAAGAAAGCTTGTTGTCCATTTGTAAGATTGAATAGGACATATTTCTTAAAATATTTATCATATTAAATCGAGGTTCAAACAAATCTTTGTCAAAGTACATTCGCGAAAGCACATTGTTTTGCTTTACTTGGAATCCCAATCGTATCGTCTTGACGACACATAATATTCCTAATATACTTTCGTGATCATGTTATCTTTTTGATTGCTTTTCTGCGAATTTGATATACATACATATTTAATATTAATTGGATGTTTTTTTTGATAAAGTCAACAACCACGTTTTAAGTTCCGTACAACATTTTCAAATTGGTTGGTTGACTTCCTTTTTCTTGGCCAATGTAACGACTTTTACCAAATATCTCTCTAGCCGAAAACACATGCAGCAAAACTTATTGACTGCATGTTCATTTTTTTATGAGAATAATATGCTATTTTAATTAAAACAAACAACAGCACTTGCAATTTCTTTTATCATTTATTTGAGCAAATGAAAGTAGTATTTATAAGTGTTATATTGTTGACAGATCAATGGCACACAAGCTTCATCAATATTCATTGTTTTAAACTCGGAGAAAAAACGAAAACCTGGTATAAAGATAACTTTAACAGGGAGAACTATTATCATAGGAAACTGTTCAAATAGAAACTTTTTGTATTTTATTTTGTTAAGTATAATATATACAATAAACTGATTGAATGCATTGTATGATTGAGATTTCAAAAATAAAAAGATTTTAAAACAACACGGGGGAATATATCTGTCTAATGTTCAAGATCATAAAAATTCTTTTGACAAACACAATATTTTGGGAATTTAACATTTCACTATCAAATTACATTTAAAGATTTTTAAACATTCCTTAGAATTTTAACTATACCATTATTTTCGTAGATACATAAAACCCATGTATAATGATAATTTCGATATTTTCTTTAGTTTGTGTTCCATTTAAGAGAACTATATAGAATTTAACGTTTTCATAAAACCTGGTTCGATATTTTTCAAAGAAACTTGCCAGAGTTTCTTGTTATAGTCAGGAAGCAATGGACACGCTTGGTGTTCTCTCTCTTGTAATGCATTGTATCTTGATGACAACTGCATTAAACAAGAGATTGCCTGTATTTGGACCAAGGATGGGTAAGAGTATCTGTCAAAGAACAGTTGGGCGTTCCAGTTTCCAGTACAGCACCATGCATCTTTCCTGCATATTGCAGTCACAATCACTTCACAATCAAAGAGGTGAATATAGATGCTCTCTTGTTAGCTTAAAACCAGAACAATAGTTACAGCAACATGACGATCGAGGGGGTGATGTATGGGTTCGAATGCATGGCCAAAACTTTATAACCATTGATAGACATATTTTTATCGGATCATTCTCAAATACCACCATACATTGCTTAAGAACTCAACAACACTGTATAAGAAAAGAGTTGTGCAAATATCTGCTGTTAGATAATTAACCTTTGAGTTTTTACCTGAATCTTAACCTAACTCACCTCTACAAAACTTCTCTTCATCGTTTGTGATACGCCATAAGTTTTGTATTCTTAAACATTTATTATTATAGCCTATCATCCGAGTTTTATGCTTTTATTCCTAAATCCTGTTTTGGTATGGGTGTAATTCCATAGCTATAAATCAGTGACGCAAAGACATCTTGGATGTATACAACGATCACTGATATAGTCATTATCAGAGAAGCACATAACGTATCTAAGAAATTCGCCATTGCTATATCATGGAGACCATCCAAAGCGTTTGTAGCAATCCATGATGTCTTTGAATCAATTTTGTTATGAATTGGATGAGAACAAATGATTCTCTCGATCATGTTTAATAACAATGATTTCTTACAGAATGTTGAAGCACGTGCAGCAGCAGCAAGACGATTTTGCAGTGTAGCGTCGATATAGGTATGTATACTTTCCATAAATGAAGAAATATTGAGAAACATTAAGAGCTAGATATGTCTTCTTTGTTGATGGACATTTGCGTTATATCAAACTGATTTTGAAACAATTTATTAACAGTAAATTTCATTTTTTGAAAAATATGTTTAAACACTTTAAAATATTCCTTGAACGGTGACTTAATTTGTGTATTAAATTTGAATACATAAAAAATTCGAAATAAAAGTATTTCTGAGTTATAAACATATTCTTTAGTTGCACTTATTTTTATTATTATTTCGTATCTACGTCAAGTGTTTGATACATTTGATAGGAATAAATATATGTTTTTCATTTTAAGGATTATCAGAATTGGAACAGCCGGGACGGAGAAAAGGTGCCAGGTTCATAGTTTATAAAAACGTCAAAACAGGGAAATTTGGAGAAGTATCCTTGAACCACAAAACCATTCACACTATTCCATTAACAAATAAAATCAGGATAGTTGCAATGGTTTACTCTCCTTCTGTAAGGAAGTTCTTTATTGTCCAGCCTCACGAGAATCGACTTCTGATGCTTGATGAAATAAATGGAAATAAATCTGAGGACATTGACAAATATGTATCGTGTATGACTTTGGATGATAAGCGACTCTTTTATATAATAATGAAAATGACACTAACAAGCAATAAAACGGTTTTGATAACAGCAATCAATTTCAAACCACTGTCTATGGAAGCTGACATGACGCAATCAGTCCTATATTTACATACTAAGTCTTGTTTACATAAAGTAACATACAAGGGGAATATAAGTGAAGTTTTTGTCAGGTTGGGTATCGGCCCAAAATGTCTTTCACCCAAGGGTGGAATTTTATATTACTCGCCTCCTGCAATCTTAAGAATTTATAAGTTTTCCTTTGCGGACTCTACGAAAAAACTGTTCGTAAAATTTAATGTCACATCATCTATCACTTCACTTTCTGTTATTGGAGAAAATGTATATGCAGTTACTGGAGATTGTCGGATGCTGTTTTGGGGGCCTAAGGAATCAGGACAAGTGAAAATTGATGAAGAAATCAAAGATCTTGTAGTTTCTGGTTGACGAGCTCATGACACGTTTATTTGATTTTCAAACTTGTTCCTGTTCGAGATCAATGTCTGTAAAATTGCAGAGGAAAAAATTAATTAACTCAATTTATGATCTATAGTTACAGAATAATGTTACATTAACAGAAAAGTCCCTTTGAATGAAACTACATTTCAATCATTTTGACAAAGGAAATGGGTTCTCTTAAATGATAATTTCGAAAAGAAATCATTTGTTATACCCGCGAACGGAACAATCCTGTTGATTTTTTAATTTTTTTAAAATGTCAATATTTTTTACTTACTCGTTTTCCATTATCAGAATCAGACCAATTTCAAGCATTATTATTATTCATCTGTTTCACTTCAAATTTTGCCATGTCTATACTATGTATATGGTACAATAATTTAAGAGATCTTTTCTCTTTATGAAATAAATGATGTGGAGCACAGTGGCGCAGTGGTTAACATGCTGGCCCCTCGCCAGAGACCCGGGTTCGAATTTGTGACTTGGGTCTCATCCTGTGTTGTGTCTCATGGCAAGGCACTTCATCAACATTTCACTCAGTCCACCCTGCTGTTAAAATGGGTACCTAAAAATTGGATGTACTGACCTACATGGTCGTGATTAGTGCTTAGTAGCAGCTGTGAAAGTACACTCATTCGGGCTAATAATGTAGCGCTTTGAGTATGTCTTAGGACGTGGAAAAGGCGCAATATAAGTATGCACATTATTATTATTATTATTATTATTATTATTATTATTATTATTATTATTATTATACAAGATGAAAAAAAAGATGTTGAACGAATTTTTCTGGATATGTATTACAAAGATACATACATCAAGAGGAAATAATAACAGATAATACTATAGTACTACAGTATAATCATTAAACTATGTCCCTTCTCTTTCCTTTTCAATTAAATATGTACAGTGAAAATTTATTGAAAAGATATTTTATTATGTCGTAAACTTTACATTTAATATTGTGTAACTATGTACAGTGAAAATAAGGGATCTGTTAATTTTTTAATGGAAAAAGTGCAGAAGTGCAGTTATATAAGATGGTAGGGTTTTTAAAATATACAATTCAACTTGTTTCTGCAATACCAATTGGCTTAAAAAAGTATTTTGATTAGCAGATTGTCTATGTTAAAAAAAAATTGAAATATTGATACATGTATGTGTTTTGTAAAGATTCAAATGATAAGTTGAAAGTTAAAATGATGCATAAAAAAGTATTGTATTTCTAACTCGTCATAAAAGGTGGTTACACTAAAGTGTCAGCAGATTTGATTCGCCAGGCCTAATTGTAGGCTGTGCTTTTGAAAAGCTGTATTTATTTGGGCAATTACAATCCCTTTTTTTAATTTCAGTCGACATAAAAGGGCCAATAGCAAGTTTTAATGGGGAATATAAGGTGATGTCAGGAACATTGAAATAAATGGTTCCAATTGCGAGATAATGAATATAAACTAACTGAAACAATGTTTAATCAAATACATAATGTGAAGTTCATCCACAGCCTTTTCTCTCACAAAATGAATAAAGGTGTTCACGAAAAATTGGCTTTATAGGAATCTTTATAATTAGTTCTCTGACTACAGATGATTGGTTTGTGTGATGAGATTTTTGACACTATCACAATAATACATTTAGCATTAGCTTACAATTTTCAGTGAAACATTGAAATATAAAATTTTCAAAAACGTGCCACTACCGTTTTAAGAAATGTCAGTAAATTCTGGAGCTCCTCAGTTTTAATTGATATGATATAAGGTTGCTGCTTTGTAAAAAATTTTATAAAATCGCGTAGCGGAAATTAGTGTAACAAAACCATTTTGTAATAATTCATAGTTGTTTGTTGCTATGGGACGAATGGTGTATTTATTCTTTATCTTTAACTATATTCTTAATTAGCTGAATAAACAGAGAATATCCTTCCTTAATTTGTCGCCACGTTGTTAGTGTTTCTCATAACCAACATTGAATGAGGTTTGTAGTCTCTACTGTATGCATACACCTATTCAAATGTCATAGGATATATGGTTTAAAGGGGCAGTAGCACATTTTTAGGAGGAATATAAGGTGATGTCAGGAAAATGAAAATTATTGGTTCCAATTGAAAGACAATGTATTTAAACTGAATGGAGCAGTAATAATTCGCTTATATAACGTAAATTTTAGCCATGCGATTCCCTTTTTATTACACAAAATAAATTAAAGGTGTTCACAAAAAATGGCTGCCAATGGATTTTCTGTTAATCTTCATACTTTGTCCTCTGACTATGTCTGATTGATTTGTGTTATGAGATTTTTGACAATGTCAAAATAATAAATTAAACATTAACTTACAATTATCAGTGAAAAAAATAAATATAAAATTATCAAAAAACGTGCTACTTCCCCTTTAAGGTAATTAACGTTTATAGGGTTCAGTTGCAAAAGGGACCAGATTATTTTAGATTCAAATGGCTTTTTTAAAAAATTTCTTGTGTATGTCTATGAGAAATTGCTTTTATTTAGTGATTGAATTGCTTTTTTCATTTACCGGATTGCTAGTTTTCAGTAACTGAATTGCTTTTATTCAGTAATTGAATTGCTCTTATTCAGTAATTGAATTGCTCTTATTCAATGGTTGAATTGGTGTTTTTCCCCGTAATTATTATTTTTTCAGTATTGAGTTGAGTTGGTTTTTTTCCGTAATTTTAATGCTTTTATTTAGTAATTGATATTTTTATTCAGTAATTGAATCAAATTAATTCAGTAATTGAATGGCTTTTTTTTCAGTTATTCAGTTGCTTATATTTAGCAATTGAATTGCTCGCATTCAGTTATTAAATTGCTAGCATTCAGTAATTGCATGGGTGGTAATTCAGGTTCTAATGTTATCAGAAACATTTTCAAGAGTACATGCTTACGATTTTTTGGCATCATCACAAAGGAACGAATGCATTTTATATCAATAACGACAAATTGTCAAAGGCACTCAAATCCATCCATTCATTTCCGTTTTAGACTTTTCAAGGAAAAAAGCCCCTACAGAGTGTAATACTTATGTATAGCTATTATTGTATGACTACAGATGTACCCAAATACTTCTTATATCGTTGTTGTCCTGTTCTAGTTGACTGTAATGTAATTGGTTGTTATATGATTGACTGTAATGATTTGACTGTTCTATAATTGACTGAAATGTAATTGGTTGTAATGTAATTGACTCTTCAATAACCATTTACTTACAAAAATGTTGTTGTTTGTTTATATTGATTGTAATAAACGTGGCTCATGCCTTTAGTTTTAAAGGGGCAGTAGCACGTTTTAGGGGGAATATAAGGTGATGTCAGAAAAATTCAAATTGACAAACATTGCTTTTAAACTAAATAAAGCACTAATTAACCAAATAGATAATGTAAAGTTCAGCCAAGCGATTCCTTTTCTTACAGAAAATGAGTTAATGGTGTTCATGCAAAAATGGCCGCCATTGAAACTCTTATCTGCATCTTTATAGTTTGTTCTCTAACTATGGATGATTTGTTTGTGTAATGAGGTTTTTAAAAATAATATCAAAATAATAAATTTAGCAAAATAGCATACATTGAAAATATAAAAACGTGCTACTGCTCATTTAACGCATTATCATGCACAAATCTGTATTTAACTTAAAAGGTTTAAGTAAAAAACAGAAACATTTAAAGTGTAATTAATGGATAAAACACAACCAACTTCTGAAATGTATCAATAATCAGTTGTTCAACTTGATATATGTGTTAATATAACAAATAACAATAATTATTTAAGAATACAAATTTCAATCAAAGGTAATTCATCCTTAAATGGTAAGTTTAATGGGGTATTTATATCAGGATTCATACTATGTATTATTCAATAAGCAAACGTGTGGCAACGATACAAATATATTCATTCATTTGTAATTGACAACTTGTGTATATTTTGTAACTATGTTTCGTTCGGGAGAGCTTAAGCTTGCTTGTTTGCCAATCCCTTTTCATCTTTTCATGAAATACAATATGTTTATATCATATCAGGATTTGCTTTATAAGAATAATGATGAAATGCATAATGGTACACAGGAATTCGAAATAAAATCAGTATCTAAACGTTCAAAGATAACAATACAAAACCTATAAAATTAGCCTTAAGGGGCAGTAGCACGTTTTTTGATAATTTTATATTTTAAAATTTTCAGTGATAATTGTAAGTTAATGTTAAATGCATTATTTTGACAGTGTCAAAAATGTCATTACACAAGTCAATCATCCATAGTCGGAGGACAAAGTATGAAGATTCACATAAAATACATAGGCCGCCATTTTTGTGTGAACACCTTTAATTCATTTTCTGTAAGAAAAAGGAATCGCATGGCTAAACTTTATGTTAAATATTTGAATTATTACTGCTCCATTTAGTTTAAATACATTGTCTTTCAATTGGAACCATTAATTTACATTTTCCTGACATCACCTCATATTCCCCCTAAAAACGTGCTACTGCCCCTTTAAGGACGGACAAACAACACATTGTCAAAACTTCCGTCAGACTGAAACCCTAGACTGAAGTGACTCTGAGTGGCCAAATCTGTAAAAGTAAGTTCAAAATCTTGTCAATTTCATAAATCAACCTGCATAAAGAGAAAGAATTGCAAGTTTATGCTTAGTCACGTCTAGAACTTCTATCTTTAAATGGTGCTGGCAATATGTGCATGTTGAATTTATGTATCGTTGAGTTTTTTGGCAAACGTGTATGTTTTAAAGAGAATCTTTACCGATATGGGAATTGTTTGAAACAACTAATCAGTAGTTATTTAATCCGAATGACATTGTGTAGAACGTTAGATATCAGCCCCGAGGACGCGATTTAGCGTCGCTGAAGAACACTGGGTCTGTCCGTCCTTTAACCTATTCCATAGGGGAGCGGTATTGTTATCTACGTTGTTTATCATATTGAATATTTTCTATTGTGAACGTAAAGCAATATGATGATGATTGACAAATCATCCCGGTTCATATTTTACCTTTCTCAGAAAAGTTATGAACAATTGAAGTGGCGTAAAATCCCTGTAAACATAACAAAAATTGTATTAATGGATACACATTTCGTATGTATTTCATTGTGTATCAATAGCTTTCTCTTCCTACTATTTTTCTTACATATGAGTTGAAACTATCAAAGGTATGATTGCATGAGATATTCCCGGTCACCTAGGGCTAAACAATCATTAATTATTCTTGTCATAATTATAATGTGGATACTTATATCACGCACTTTTCAATGTGCAGAAGCATGCTCAAAGCGATACCAGCATAATCTTGAAGAGTTTTACTTCCACAGCTGCAACTTTGCACTTATCGTGACCACGAAGGTCAGTTCCAGGGACCGATTCTCAGAGCTGGTTTGTCTGAGTGCAATCTGGATATGGTGCCTTGCCTATGAACACAACACCGGAGAAGACCTATGAAACATATCTTGTGTCACTTCGGGATTCGTGACTATTGAATTGATTAGTCATATCTGAACGGGATCTAACGTTCTTAGCGCTGTCGGCTTCGGATCAAGAGATTCGGGGTTCGAATCCCGTCAGGGGCTCGGCAACTTTGTCTGCAGTAGAGAACTGTTCTACACGCAGTTAAAAACCTCACTGGTGTAAAATTGTGTACAATGCACGCTGGGGTGATGTTGCTTAAGACTTAACATTTCAAGAAGTTTTCACTTATTTCACGGGTTCTTGGGAGAAAGCTCGCAACACCATTTAGTCTAAGCATTGCGTTGAAACTTTCGACCACATGATGGAACTAACGTACCATTGGTGATACTTCGCTGAAAGTGTGTACCATCTTACACCAATGAAGCTTTTTTTATATTTGTTGAAGTAAAGAGAATTTGTTTCAAAATAAAACTGTAGTCACAAACACTTTAGTATGATAACAAACTGAAATTACCATACAAAAACTAGGCAATCCTCTCCTATTTATTTGAGAAACATATATACGGATTTGGACAAACAACATGCCAGAGATCAAATAAGTCATGCTGCTGTTTTGGAGTCACTTTGTAATCACAATGCTAGGAATCTGATTGAAATTGAATTTATGGATTTGTTCAAAAAGCGTTCAAACGTGAAATCTAACAAAAGAGTAGATCCTCACGAATACAGCCTAAAATTAAATTAATCAAAAAATAAAGTAACTTTCAGTGCATGAAAAGCAAAAGTAGAATTATTGTTTCAAGGCTGAATTAACGATTACAATATGTCAGATTCAACACTCGTTTCTTTCCTGTTGTTAAAAGGTGTCTGTCTTCTTATAAACCATTATTTAACATGATTTAGATTGTGGCACATACAATGGTGCCGCTTATGATGATAATTTATTAATGTGTTGTTCTGGTTGAATCCATTGCTGGATTCGAACCCGCGCCTTGAGAGTCCGTCAACACAGACATTACCAGCAACTGACCTTGTGTAGGCTGTGTGATCCCATCTATTAACGTACGTTACATTTATCTACTATATTCATTACATTTCATGAAGTTTTCTTTTGAAGGAAAATATTTTTGTATCAATTACTTGGTTTACATGTGTTTGGGAAATCTGCCTTAGAATTTAGGGTTTTGGCAGAGTTATAAGATCAATAAATTGTATATCCAAGAATACTACGTACGTTACATTTCATCAGGCTAATAAAACAATACTTTTGATACATTGATCATATCTTAGAAGATGGAATAGACGATTCCAAAGGTTTTGTTCAATATAAATACGACTGGGATACCAGCATACGACCAGTCTGATCAAGATCGGCCAAGGTCCGAGAAATAGAATATACAAAGTATTATCCTAACGGAGATAAGAAATCCTTTACACCAGGTCTGACTGTAGTCCCGTACATGTTTTTCCCAGTCGTTTGTAGACCAATTATTTCCTCACGTTTATGAGACCGCAATCGGCGATCATGTCCAAAGCATGGTATAGCAGGAGTTACTTACCCCTAGCTGATTTCGAAGGCTTTGCCAGCGGTTTGTGATTGATGAACCGAGTAAATGTAAGCATATGCGATCTACAAGGTTTCCATTGTATGTAGAGGAGAGAAATCTATCGTAATAACAAGTTAAATCCATGATAGATTTAATATGTTTATTATGACAATACCTTTTCCAAGTAAAGTGCTGTCCCAGTTAAAGCGATGGTTTGACAAATTGTTTGTGCTAAAAGACAATAAGCCAGCTGTCATCTTTAATAGGGGGAATTGAACACGTGTCTTCGGGATGAGCTATCTGTGGTTGAACAGAACCATTACAGAATGTAACATGCAGTTTTCCAGGTCCTGTTAGGTTTTACATCACTTGTGCTGAAGTTCACGTCTACGATAGGCGGAAGCTCCGGCTTGAAGGAAATCTTGACACTCCAGAATGATGGTTTTGAAGGTTGAGCATACTTAACATACAACCGTTTGTTGAATACAAACAGCTGAGTGGCAGAGGTGCCCATATAAAGTAATCTTTTGAAACCTGATGAGACGTTAACTTTAATGAGGTCACTCTTCATATTATTGACAGTGATTAGAAACAGTGATTCGTGACCATCATGACACATTGCTATCGAATATTGGTTAAACAAAATCTTAAGAAGTGTACCATTAGCAGTTTTCAATTCAACTCTTTTTGAACAGCCCACTACGACATTTCCCTTATTAGTAAATGATAAAAAGGTTGGTGAATATTCATTTCCAAAGGCTGGAAAATTATCAATCATACCAAATGACATGTTGATAATGTAAATGTTCCTTTTCATTGCAAAGAAAACTTTTCCGTCTCCACTGACTGCAAGAGCATTGCATCTGACCCTCTTCAAGAATGTAGATCTTCCACTTGATACACTGTGACGGAACAGCTTGTCTTCCGTAGCAAACATAACACTTCGGCTTTGCTGATAAAACACCATGAGCTGTATGTTGAAACCTGTTAGAGGCTTGTAAGTATAAACACAGCCGCTACTCAAGGAGAAAAGAAACACAACAGTCGAGTTATCAGAGGGCACTGCTGCCATGATTGTGTTCTTTACCTCGTCACGGGGGCATGGGAGACCTTGAACAGATAGAAAAGAAACACAACAGTCGAGTTATCAGAGGGCACTGCTGCCATGATTGTGTCCTTTACCTCGTCATGGGGACCTGGGAGACTTTGAACAGATAGAAAAGAAACACAACAGTCGAGTTATCAGAGGGCATTGCTGCCATGATTGTGTCCTTTACCTCGTCACGGGCGCCTAGGAGACCTTGAGCAGATAGAAAAGAACACAACAGTCGAGTTATCAGAGGGCACTGCTGCCATGATTGTGTCCTTTACCTCGTCACGGGCGCCTAGGAGACCTTGAGCAGATAGAAAAGAACACAACAGTCGAGTTATCAGAGGGCACTGCTGCCATGATTGTGTCCTTTACCTCGTCACGGGCGCCTAGGAGACCTTGAACAGATAGAAAAGAAACACAACAGTCGAGTTATCAGAGGGCACTGCTGCCATGATTGTGTTCTACATCGTCACGGGGCCTAGGAGACCTTGAACAGATAGAAAAGAAACACAACAGTCGAGTTACCAGAGGGCACTGTTGCCATGATTGTGTCCTTTACCTCGTCACGGGCGCCTAGGAGACCTTGAACAGATAGAAAAGAAACACAACAGTCGAGTTATCGGAGGGCACTGCTGCCATGATTGTGTTCTTTACCTCGTCACGGGGGCATGGGAGACCTTGAACAGATAGAAAAGAAACACAACAGCCGAGTTATCAGAGGTCACTGCTGCCATGATTGTGTTCTTTACCTCGTCACGGGGGCCTTTCGGAGACCTTGAACAGATAGAAAAGAAACACAACAGTCGAGTTATCAGAGGGCACTGCTGCCATGATTGTGTCCTTTACCTCGTCACGGGGGCCTAGGAGACCTTGAACAGATAGAAAAGAAACACAACAGTCGAGTTATCAGAGGGCACTGCTGCCATGATTGTGTTCTTTACCTCGTCACGGGCGCCTAGGAGACCTTGAACAGATAAAAAAGAAACACAACAGTCGAGTTATCAGAGGGCACTGCTGCCATGATTGTGTTCTTTACCTCGTAACGGGGGCCTGGGAGACCTTGAACAGATATATAAAAACTGGGGAACATGATTACATTGGACTTTGATGACTGGAACAGATAGGGAGAATTGATTACAGGGGAACACGATAAAAGTGGTTTGGAAACCTGGAACAGATGGAGGAAGCTGGTGACATGGGAATATGACTACAGTACATGAAAGTGGTAAACCTGGAACAGATGGGAGAAACTGGTAACTTGAGAATATGATTAAAGGATACTGCTAAAGCTTGAACAAATAGGGGAATCTGGTAACATGGGAACATGATTAAAGGAGACAGGTAAACATGGAACAGATGGGGGAAACTGGTAACATGGGAACATGATTAAAGGAGACTGCTAAACATGGAACAGATGGGGGAAATTGGTAACATGGGAACATGATTAAAGGAGACTGGTAAACATGGAACAGATGGGGGAAACTGGTAACATGGGACCATGATTAAAGGAGACTGGTGAACATGGAACAAATGGGGGAAACTGGTAACATGGGAACATGATTTAAGGAGACTGACAAACATGGAACAGATGGGGGAAACTGGTAACATGGGAACATGATTAAAGGAGACTGGTAAACATGGAACAGATGGGGGAAACTGGTAACATGGGAACATGATTTAAGGAGACTGATAAACATGGAACAGATGGGGGAAACTGGTAACAGAGGAATATAATTAAAGGAGACTGGTAAACATTGAACAGATGGGGGAAACTGGTAACATGGGAACATGATTAAAGGAGACTGGTAAACATGAAACAGATGGAATATTATAACAAGGGTACATGATTAAAGGGAGTTAGAAAAACTGGAACAAATGTGGGAATCTTGTAACTAAGCAGCATATGATTACAGGAGATACTGGTAACTGAGGAACATATGATTACAGGAGATACTGGTAACTGAGGAACATATGATTACAGGAGATACTGGTAACTGAGGAACATATGATTACAGGAGATACTGGTAACTGAGGAACATATGATTACAGGAGATACTGGTAACTGAGGAACATATGATTACAGGAGATACTGGTAACTGAGGAACATATGATTACAGGAGATACTGGTAACTGAGGAACATATGATTACAGGAGATACTGGTAACTGAGGAACATATGATTACAGGAGATACTGGTAACTGAGGAACATATGATTACAGAAGATACTGGTAACTGAGGAACATATGATTACAGGAGATACTGGTAACTGAGGAACATATGATTACAGGAGATACTGGTAACTGAGGAACATATGATTACAGCAGATACTGGTAACTGAGGAACATATGATTACAGCAGATACTGGTAACTGAGGAACATATGATTACAGGAGATACTGGTAACTAAAGAACATATGATTACAGGAGATACTGGTAACTGAGGAACATATGATTACAGGAGATACTGGTAACTGAGGAACATATGATTACAGGAGATACTGGTAACTAAAGAACATATGATTACAGCAGAGGACGAAAGGAGCTGGGGAAACCTAGAGCAAAGGAACAAGAGGACTTCGAATGGAGGATACGCGCAAGTTTTGATTGTTTAAGATTCAAAAGATGAAAAGGTAAAGGGGGATAAAAGACTTTGATCAGAGATTGGGAGTAAGTCATGTGACCTTGGAATCTTGAACAGATAAAATATAAAAGTCACATGGGATTAAGAGGCTAGTACAGAAGAAATCACAAGAGAGGTGTTGAGAACAAAGAAATCAAATTCATCTCCTACCTGGTATGCATATATAACTTCGCTTTGTCTTTACAAACCAGTAATTCTTCTGACATCTTGCTGTTGAGTTGAAAGTCTGAAATGAATGTTGGATAGAAGAGTAATCACAAACAACTTCAGCAAATTGCACTGCCAACAACTACCTTTTAATCGCATGATGAAAAGAAACTTTACTCACCTTTTCGTGCAGAAGGTAAAAGACTTAATTTGTTTCTTTTTATCAAAAGATGAAGGTTTCACAAACAAATTAAGATTATACAATTTCACCCCTAAAAGCTTATGCTTTCAAAGACTATAGTAAAACGCTCAATTTGTTTTTATTATGTTAGACTCCAGATGAACTGATTCACTCACTAAATGACATATTAGATTCATATAAGAGTAACGCTAAAATAGTACGTTTTTGATTAAACGTCATTATTTTTACTTACCGTAGACAAGTGACCTTAGCCTTGTTAGCCATATAACATGTAATCGACTCATTCCCACAGAAGTAATGAAAACATCAT